>JADLZK010010044.1:0-259021 GCA_015847255.1 Hyparrhenia diplandra
AAGCTTATCAGCGACTCGGACCCCAAGCCCGTCAAGGAGAAGAAGGAGCTGCCCGCCTCTTACGCAAGGGATGGGAAGGACTTGGAAGATCTTACCAGCTTGATCACCAGGAAGACATCGGATCTTGAGGTGATCTCGGTGTGGGTGCCGGGTGTCGATCTAGAGGCCACATCGACCATAAGGATGGCCTTCGACAACCCAAGAGTCTGGGCAAATTTCAGATCCCGTGCTTGGGTGAAGTTACCGGAGCCATTCAATAGTGGCAATGAGTTCGTCCAGAGATTGTTGCAGCAGCTGGAAGGTAACAAGCAGTTGAACCTGGTGAAGAGAAGGGCACACGCTGGATGCCGAAGAAGACTATCTTCACCAAGTGTTGGGGACTCGCAAATACCTTGTTGTCCTGGAAGACGTCTCTAGCAAGGACGTGTGGGACACCATTCGAAAGTATTTTCCAGACAAGGGGGATGGGAGTCGTATTGTTGTGATCACACGGCAGTTCCAGATTGCAACCTTGTGCATAGGAGGTCCATATATCCAGCGATTCTGGGCCGATTTCTCACTTTGTGTCCTTTCCAAAGAGGTATGTGTGCATCAGAAGCTGTCTTTTTCTAAAAAATGGGTCTAAATTCTTCTTTGTTACAATATATAATAATATTAGTGGATTCCTATTGATTAAAGTCTCTAGTGCTAATTCTAGATAGAGAATGTTCGTACATTATCAAAAATGCCTTTTACGTTTAAATTTAAATTTTTTGAGAACCATTAATGCGCACGGCTCTATTTCACTTAAATCATACTTCATTTTGATGTAGTTTCCCTTGGTTCATTGATCTAAAGTATAAGATAAAAGGTGTCTTTTTTTTCTCTTAATGAAAAAAATGTTATGCTCGCGAGAAAGGTCAAAAGAAAATCATGTTGCGGGTTATTAGCTATCCATCTTGCAAGCAACCTGGTAGGCTTGTACAACATATATAGCTGTGCTAGTAACCTTTTACATCCATTGTATGTACCATGATAAGTACCTGAGTTAAGATGTGGCCCTTAGGAAGCTGAGCTAGCTCAGTTGGTTGAGGGTGCCGTGGATGAACTCCCACCCACCCAGGTTCTAGTCCTTGTTGAGGTAAATTTGGGTTGACACCTAGCTCCTCCTAGCTTGGTCAAGTTTTTATTTTTTCTTAATTTATATTGTGTGTAATTTTCCCTCTCATTTTCTGGAATATGAGGCAAGTACCTCCTAACAGTTTCTCACTAGCAGGGCTCCCTTATTGGACGTGTGTCAGAAATCATCGAACTGATTGAGTATTTAGCTGAAGCACGTTTTAAACGAGGCTTCGCAAGTGATTCCAGTGTGGGGAATGGCTGGTGCTGGGAAATCTGCTCTTGTTAGAAATTTGTACCCACAAAAGAAGATTGAGATACAAAAGATGATTGAGATTAGAAAAAGCGTGACCAGGTCATATCAGAAAAACAAAAAGAATTTGACTTGTATGGTTGGGTCGACATGAGCCATCCATTTGACATGGCGGCCATCTGCCAGAGCTTGTTACTTCAATTCAATTCACATCCACCACAGAAGGATGAAGATATGTTCAAAGAGTGTCACAGCATTCTGAAACATCATCGGTGCCTAGTCGTTATTGATAATCTACAGTCCAATGAAGAATGGGACGCCATAGAAGGCACCCTGGCGTTTAGAACTTCTAAAAGTATAATTATTGTTATTACAAATGACGAAAGCATTGCCATACACTGTGCAGACAGAAAAGATTTGTTGTTTAACGTCAAAGCTCTTGACTATGGGGCTGCCTTTGATCTATTCAGAAGCAAGGTGCGTTTACAAAGACACCTTGTTAAATACTACAAGTTCATTTACTACTGCAATTAAACGCATATATATACACAAAAGTCTGTCATTGTTTCATGGATTAAAAATTCCTCTTCAATCAGTGCACAACATTATTTTTTTAATGAATCCTTAGTATATGCATGACATCCTTTAGTTGCATTTGAGTTTATGCTATACTTTCATTTAAGACTGTTAGAATGTGTGCCTATTGGGCTGGCCTTGGGCCTGGCGCTAAGCCTATTAGGCTGGCTGCCTTAGGGGTTAAGATAGATAGATGGTATATTAGGTAAGGATCACCGTTGATTGGGTGTTTCTATAAACCCTAGAAATCCTTGTCTATATATGTAACTTGTACCCTTTGCCATCTAATCAAAATCAATTATCCCGAGACCTAATCATTCTCATGGTATCAGTCGCCTAGGTTAGGTTTCCACCTTTCGCTGCACACCTCGTGTGCCAGCTCCTCGGCGTGTTGCCCCCCCCTTCCGCGCACCGGCCCTCTGTCATGTTGCGCCACCATGCCTGGGACCCCTCCAGCAACTCCTAAGGGGGCGCTCACCCCCAGACGCCTGATCCGCCACCACCAACGCTGGCAATGCTGCTTTGCGGGCGCAGAGGGAGGCGCCGCCGTGATGCTTCCCTCACTCGCGTCCTTCAAGCCGAGGAGGAAGCCGCGACCAGGACCACAACTCCACCACCAAGCGCCGCCGGCCCGAGGCCCTAGCTCGCGGCTCGCTACTGCCACCACCGCCTCCAGCCGGGGTGGGGCTCCGGCGGTGCCCGTGGCTGATCTTCGCGCCACCATGCTGCACCACGAGGTCATCGCCCTCCTTCAACTCCACTACCAACATGTTGCCATCAGCAACATCCGGAACCACGTCACCACCATCCTCGACGTAGACTCTAGCAACTTCAATCGGTGGCGCGACCAGTTCCTCATCCTCGACAAATTCTCCCTTTGGGGTCATGTGCTTGAGGACGCTCTAGACCACGCCCTCACCCGACCGGGCTCGATGGATGGGACTGCGTCGTCGTCGTGGATGGTCGTGGCAGGGCTCACCGACGACCTCGGCGAGATCATCTCTACCCATGGTTCCACTACGCGCTATGCTTGGCTCGCCATAGAGTTCTAGTTCCTCGGCAACCGTGAGACCCGCTCCATCCACCTTGAGACGCGGTTCTACAAGTTCATCCATGGGATATCTCCGTCACCGACTATTGCATAAAGCTGAAGAAGATGGCGACGATCTCATCGACCTCGGTGAGGACGTCGCCGATCGTACGCTAGTCCTCAACGAGCGGTTCAGCCACATCAGAATGCTTCTTCGACGCGATCGCCCCTTCCCCACCTTCCTGGAGGCCCGTGATGACCTCATCCTTGAGGAACTCACGCTGGAAAAACAAGGAGGCCCCCGCCACCGCTCTATCTCCATCGCTACCTCCACCACTGCCCCTTAGCTGCCAACGTCTGGCTTCGGTGGCAATGGGAACTCCAAGCCCAAAAAACAGCTGCCGCAGCAAGCATGGTGGTGGTGGCAAAGGCAACTCCAGCACCGGTGGACAATGTGCCCCCACCGGGCGGTCGATCGAGCGTGACGTTTGGCACTTGGAAGACACCACCGGCCCTCGCCCCTGGCAAAGCTACTACAAATCGTGGATGGTTCCATTCAGATGTGGCCGGCGGGGGCCCAACCTCCATCGCTGGCCCTCATCGGTGCCTCCACACCCTCCACGCCTAGGAGGAGGGGCGCAGAAAGTTTTGCTTTGGCGGGCACAACAGAAGACCGTCCAGCAGCCGACCGGCGCTGCCCCCAATGCCTCCGGCCATGGGTTGCCCCATAGCTGTACAACACTGTGTCCTGCCTGCCGTCGTGGGATCCAAGTGCCCTCGCCTCCGCCTTTAGCACGACATCGCTAATGCCTCCTGCCTCCGACCAGTGGTACTTTGACTCAGGTGCTACTTCACATATGACCTCTCAGCCCCCCTCACTTTCAAATACTTCTTCCTGATGGTACCCTATTCCTTCATCCATTATTGTCGGTCCCGATGAGCTCACGTTCAAAGGCTAGCTCGCGATGGGACCGTCACCTTGGTGCAGGACCACACTTTTTTTTTGAGCATGCATTGGCATGTGCATCATTATGTAGAAGTGGGAAATTACAAAGGATTAAGAAGTAATCCAAAATTCACGGCCCGAATCCCACAAGCACAAATGAATAACAAGAAAACAAGAGGAGGAACTCATAGCATTTGTACCCAGCCCCATGTCGCTCCTCCTCCTGGGCGACACGGCGGAGCCTCCAACCCCCAGCACCGCCACCACCATCTCTCGACCTCGGCCCGCCGCAGCCGGCAGGCGGCGGAGGCTCGGCCGGCGCTAGGGAAGCGGCGACGGCATTCTCCACGGTCTCGTGATATGGCGGCGAGGCGCCGCCACATGCGGCGGCGAAGCTCGTTCCCGGTGGGCGGATCCACCTCCGCGCTGGGCCGTGGCGTCATGGGTGCGGCGCATCCGAATCTGCGGTGTTGGCGCGGTGGCAAGTCCGGCAAAGGCGTAAAGTCCCCTCCTCTTGCTCTACGGCATGCCTTTGGCCGGCTGGATCGGTGGGGGCAGCGGTGGTAGTGGAGTTGGTGGTGGCGTAGCGGTGGGCGCGGCGTGTGGTGCCTGTTCCGTTGTTCGGCCATGGCCGCTCTGGTGGCGAAGTCAACGGGCGGCGAGGCGGTCGTTTGCGGGGCCCGATCCGCGGTTCCGGCATGCAGGTGCCGCACTGGCGCCCCCGTGTATGGATCTGGTGGTATAGGTGGAGCGGCTCTTCGGTGGCGTCGTGGTGGCGTCCGCGTGCAGTGCGCCGCCGATCCCGGGTTTTTTGGCAGGCCTGGTCGCGTGGTGGTCTACCGCATCGTGCCGGGCACGGTGGTGGCTGCTCCTCTCCGGGATCGTCCGCCAGGCGTCGTGGGGTCACGCTCTTTCGGGTGTGGGGGCGAGGGTTCCTTCCTCTCGCTCGCCCCGCTTCCTCTTCATAATTGTGGCCTTCTCGTGGTGGTGGCTGAGCCAGCCGCGTTGGGGGTGGTCTGCCGTGCCGTCCCTCCCCATGCCTCCAACTACCGTCAGGCGGTCGTCTTGAAGACGAGGCCTTGGTCATCGCGGGCTGCTGGTCGGGCCTATGCTCCGATCCGGTACCTTCGGGGGTGGCCGGTGCTGCGGCGGAGCTCGGTCGGCGCTGTGGCCGGCGGCGGCTCGCGCTTCTGGCGCGTGGATGGTGGACATACCGCGGTGGCGGGAGGCTGGTGTTGGTAGGAGGTGCGGTGGGGTCTTTGGCGCATCTTTGTGGTCGCTTTCGCGTGGCGGGCGCGTCACCCGGTGGAGCTTCTTTGGGATGGGTGGCGGCGATGTTACGGTGGCGGCGGGGACCCAACATCTTGACCAGCGTGCGTCTTTGTGGGTTCCTTGGACAAAAGCTTTGGCGGCGGGCGACTTTTTGTGGGTGACGTTCCCCTGTTGAAGGCGTCGTGTCAAAGGCACCTCGTGGGTGAAAAACCTTGTTACCGCGGGCCCGGCGGCGCACGGCGGCAGGCGTCGTAATCCTTCAAGGCGTCGTTGTGGAATTGACTTTCGGTCGGGGATGTTTTAGGGCAGTTCTTGGTTCATCGTTTCCGCCATTGTGTTCGTGGTTGGTGCTAGGGGTGGAGTAGGGGTTTTGTTTTTAGTTGCTTAGTTTTAGGTTTCTTTGCTAGCTTTTTAGTTCTTGTTGCCTCAGTGCTGGAGCTCCTTATGGTGTCAAGTGGAGGCTCGTGTCGAAGACCTAATCCGGCCGAGTTTAAGTGGTTAAAGGCTTGTGTCGATGTCCTAGTCCGACCAAGCATTGAGTTGAGTTGGCGCTGTGGCGCGAGTTGAGTTGAGTTGTTTTGGTACCTAGATGCACCGGGCGAGTAGGGTACCCTCCACATTTGTATGGTTTTCCGACCGGTTTCCGGTCAAAAAAAGCTGGTGATTTTGCCTTTTTTTCTTTTTGTCTAATAGAAATCGCGGCAAAGCTTTTGCCGTCCTTTCTAAAAAAAGAAAACAAGAGGAGGGCCCTCCCCCTTACAACCCTAACCAACTGAACCTAATACAAACATGACCGCACTGAATCCAGCACTGGACACGTCAGTCCAAGAGAAAGTGTTTGTCAAAGTTAAGTGTCTAGAGAAGGGGTGCTGACATCAGTGCCTACTTGAGGGCCAGGAAGGCCGCATCAGACTCAACTGACTATAGGAGAATGCCTCCCACTTGAGGAGCCTTGTCAGAGGGCGGCCACATCACCGTAGTGGTGATGAAGGTAATACCCCATGAGGACGAGGAGACTATGCAGGGCAAGCATCGTGTGTGGCATGGCCAGGCCTCCACTACATCCATCTTGGACTGATCCATTGCGACACCTTCGTCCAAGATGATATGGTTGAGGTATGCCACCGAGGGCTTGCTGTACAAGCACTTGGAGTGTTTAGTGAAGAGATGGTGGTCATGCTTGTGCTGTGGCAAAGTGTTCACATTCCATAAGTGCTCAACCCAAGAAGAGCTATGCACAAGAGTACCCAATAATTCATATTTGCACTTTTGTTCATGTCGTACTGTTTTTGGACACCGTACAATTGAAAAACTAGCATTACAAAAATTACAACTTTAAATATACCAAACTGCTAGTCTAATGATTCATAGTTGCACTTTTGTTCATGTTCTGTTTGAACTTTATGCTCAATCTTTTTACTTTCCAATTTGAAATGTCTTATGTAATAATAATGCAATTACTATTTTCCCAATAGGTAGCAAGGGATAAGTATTTGGCTGGATGTGATGTTGAGAAGGACACTGTGTTACAACCACTAATTTCAACATGCGGTGGACTTCCAAAAGTAATAGTTGCAGTATATGAGTATTTGGCCCAACAACTCGACTGGTCATATAAAGCAAAACAATTGTGTGACAAATTTATTGTCAGCATGGAGACAAGGCCTGAGTTTACTCGACTACAGGACCTATTTCTCTTTATCCGTAACTACTTCCGTTCTTGCCCAGATCACATATTGTACCTGTTAATATTCCTAAGTCTCAGATCATTCGGCGGCGGCGTTTGTTGATGAGGTGGATTGCTGAAGGTTACTCCAAGGACACAGCCAGTGGTAACGCAGAGGAGAATGGGGAGGAGATTTTCACTAAGATCATCGAGCTGAGCATGATCCAGCCACAAGAGCAAACTGTCTCCACAGGTATAAGAGTGGTTCTGTGGCATGTCAGTGCTTTCTTTAACGAATATATCATCACAGCACTAAAACAAGAGAATGTTGCCTTTCCACTGGAGATCATTTCTCTCAAGGGACGTTGCCGCCAAACTACAGGGCGCACAGGAAGGCACCTTGTTATAGAGGAAAGCTGGGAGCGAGACAAGATTGTGTTCGAGACCATCGACTTCTCTCGGCTACGCTCATTCACAGTGTTTGGAGAATGGGAACCATACTTTATCTCAGAAAGTATGAAGGTGCTTCGGGTGCTTGATCTGGAGGATGCATCAGGTGTCACAAATAAAGATGTCAAGACCATGCTGAAGCTGTTGCCTCGCCTTAAGTTCCTTTCTCTACGAGGATGCCATGAGATCAGCCATTTGCCCGATTCAGTGTGTGTGATCTAAGGCAGCTCCAGATTCTTGATGTCAGACACACCTCAATAGTCGCCATACCAGCATCTATCACAAAGCTAAAAAAGCTACAGTATCTCCGTATGGGCACCACCACCCTTCAGCCAGCACCACCATTCAAGTTGTCTCAGTTCCGGCGATGCCTTCAGCTTGTTGGTGTTAAGGTGGAGACAGGGGTTGGAAAACTAACTACTCTGCATACGCTTGGAGTTGTCAACGTTGGTGGTGTAGGAGGGAAAGACATCCTGAATGAGCTAAAGAATCTCACGCAACTGCGTAAGATTGGACTGTCAGGGGTCTGCTGGAAAAACAGAAAGGAGTTCTGTTATGCCATCTCGGATCACTCCCATTTGCAATCCTTGTCAGTGTGGCTCAAGGAGAACAACGAAGATGCTTTGTGTGACATGGCCCCTGAATCAAAGCCTCCGAAGGAACTTCGGAGCCTTAAGCTGTATGGGGCTGTCAAAAAATTGCCAACGTGGATTGTTCAGCTTGACAACATCAGAAAGTTAAAATTGGAGTTAGAAATGTTATCAGGAGATGATATTGAGGTTCTTGGGGAGCTAAAAGAACTTTGCATTCTACGGCTTCTTGTGAATCCAAAGCCAAATATAGGTGGGAGTCTCAATTTCTGGGTCAAGAAGGATGGGGAAGAGGAGTTCTGTTATACAAAGCTAAAGGTCCTTGAGATTGCTAGCAGGTCCAACCTACATCTAAATATTGGAAAAGCAGCACTTGGAAATCTTGAGCTGCTCAAGGTTCAATCCTGTAGTAATGGATCCGAGCTGCTGTTTGATGGGCTGAAATATCTATCAAAACTCAAGGAAGTCTGGGTTAGTTGTTCCCAAGATCAGGCGCTCAAATATCACCTAGAGGCGCTCAAAGATCACCTAGAGCACCAATTCGCTGATTGTCCAAACAAACCTGTTTTGAAGCTGGAGGATGTTAACGGGACTGCTTGGTGACAACACCAACCAATTTCTCTGGAATACTGCTGCTAATCTATTATGCAGCTTCATTTGTTTTTCACTTTGAGAGACAGAGAGAGAGAGAGAGCAGGAGGGGCTCGCCCCTGTTAGATGTATTATTTAGACGTATGTGTAAACTTCTATATTTCCTATTATCGAAGCATGTGTGTTTGGTTTGTGGACGAGATTGGACGGAGCGAAACCATCCCTGTTTTTAGTGACAGGACAGCCCCAGCAGTTGTTATACAAGTTTGTTTGGTTGGAAGGGTTTTATCGAACAACATTGGTGCACTCCAACATAAAGTACTGCTGCGCCATGTGTCATGTGACAAGCGAAAAAGACTGAGCTTTGCTTCTGTTACATTTGCCTTGGTTCAGATTACATGGTTGGTCTATGGGTTGTATGCTGTGCTGTGTTATTCAAGAAAACATGGAGAATTGCCTATTTCCGCTTCATCGTCAGAGGTTACGACAAGGTGTATGTGTTAGTGGTTGTGACCTGTGGCAGGCTACTACCAATTAGCTGGTAATACGGACTAAAGTACTGGATTTGCAGCGATCGGCGGGTGGGAGGCAGCCGACGGCACGTCGGCAGTGCCGGACTACTCGCTCGACTTCAAAAAGATCCGCGCCGCGCGGATGAACCGCACGACCAAGGCGCTCTCCTGGTCCAGCTTCGTCGACGGCAACGCCGCCGTCGCCGTCGCTGGTGGGACGACGACGATGACCGTGAACGACGTCGGCATCACCGGTTCCGCCGCCTGGGTAGCACGGACGACGATGACCGCCTGCGGATCCAGCCCGGCCGCCCCGCTCTCAAGGTGAGCTAGCTGACGCCGCCGGCCGGTGACCATTTAGTTTCCACGGCAAGCATAGTGGTAGAGTACTAACATCTTGTGGCACTGTGATCAATCTGAGCATCGTGCACAAACAACACAAACAAAGATTTGCAATTTGCAGTGGCAGATGAGTACAAAGTTGGAGAAAAATCCAACATTGTCAATCGAATTTGACACTTCCGATGACATAGACTCTTGTTCTACTCAAATCAAATCGATCAGACAAACAACTGAAAAAAACTCCTTTTTTTCTGAATATGTTCATGCATGCCAACTGCAGAGGATCACAAACATCAACATACATATCATCTAAATCCCATGCATGGTGGTTACAAATATTGTGACTGTCATAAGCTTATATATATTTTTCGATACACCATAGGAAATTGCAGTGATATTCCTCTTATATCATCATCCCTTGCTCTAGTCTAGCTCTTCCCACATTCTTGCTATTTAATTTTCTCCATTTTGTTATATTACAGAAACAATAAACTTCAGCTGTTAGCTGGTTCCAGTGCATGGAACAGAGCTGCTGATTGCGGTGATTATTAGTTGTGTGGGTGGACAATGGTGACGACAACACACGTTGCGGCCGGCCCTTCACCTGCACGTACTGCCAAGAACCACCTGTCAAATTCAAGAAAAGATTGTTGTCAAAAAAAAAAAAAAAAAAGATACGAGACGACCTCTCACAAATATTTGCAATTTCCTGCAATTGGGCCAACCTGTCGCAGCAATTGGGCCGGCCCAGAACTGCTCGGTGGTCTTCTCCTCTTCCTCTCCCCAATAATGCCCCGTCTTGCCGTCGAGGCTTTAGGCGCCGGCGCCGCCGCCGCCGCCGCCCTTCTCACGGCTGCTGCGTCTCTTCCGGCTGGAGCGGCTCCTACCCCTACGGCAGCGACGCTCGGTAAGCCCCATACCCCGACCGCCCCCATCTTTCGCCCCGCTTCCCGTACGGGTGACTCGTCTGCTTCCGGTGCTCGTGAGCCCTTCTTGATTTCAGTCTCTCCCGATGAGATCACGGTTCTGATTCAGTAACGCTTCGCCGCAATTCCAAATCTCGCGCGGTCTCAGTTCTACCAGCGCGACTCACCTATTAATCGAACAGGATTTTTCGGTGTTCTGGCCTAGATTGAATTTATTTTTTTATTCTATTTTCGAGTTGCTTGTTCTGTCTTCTTCTAATGGAGGAACTGCTGGAGCAGGGGACGCCATGGAGCTTGAGGGGGAGACACCATGGAGTTGACGGGGCCGCCGCAACAGGGCTTGCTCAGGCAAGCGGTGGCGGCGGCGGAGGCGGAAGCTTGGCTGGTGAGGTGGACCGGCTGAGCGCTCTGCCGGACAGCCTGCTCCACGCCATCATGTCGTTCCTGAAGGCCCGGCAGGCGGTGCAGACGTGTGTGCTGGCCACGCGCTGGAGGCACCTGTGGCGCTCCGTGCCGTGCCTCGACGTCGACCAGGAGGAGTTCAGGGCCGTGCCGCCCAAGCGTTCCAACAACAACAACAACAACCCTGCCCCGGTCGTCAACAACCATTTCATCGACGAAGATGACGACATCGAGGACGTCGACGACGACGAAGAGTATGATGACGAGGAAGGCGATGATGACACCAAGGACAGTGAGTGGGACAACTTTGAGGATTTTGCTGATTCTCTGATGCATCACTGCAACATTGCTCAGTTGGATTCGTTGAGGCTGCGTGTGAGTAAGAGCAGGGCACCTAGCTTCGCTGATAAGCAAGCAGGCGGGTGGCTCAGGCGTGCCATGAAGTACTGCACCTCAGGCCCTTCTCCTTCCCGTCAGCGCGAGGGACTGGGATCCACCAATTCCTGGCGCCTCAGGAGGCTCTATCTCTGCAATGTGGCTCTGGATTGCCGTTTCACTATGCATGTCAGCGCAGTGTGCCGGTCGTTGGAGGATCTGGAGCTGGAGGATTGCATGTGTATGATTCACGTGATCACCTCCAACTCGCTGAAGAGCTTGGTTCTGAAAAACTGCAGATGGAATTATCTTTCTGAGATCGTAGCGCCCACACTGAAGAGCTTAGCTATTACTGGTGGATCGAATTCTTCTGACTGTGTGCTGGTTATCAGGGCCCCCGCCATTACTCATCTGTGCCTCGATGTGCCTCTTCGCTTCGCCAAACGTGTGGCAGTAAACTAGAGGTTTCAGGTTTGGGAAATCGGGTTGGTGGTAGATCTGCATATTTATCTATGCTTTTATTTTATTAACCTATGTAAGACTTTATTAAAGGAGATGCATCGTTCCAAGAGCTAAATTCTGACTTAAGTTGCTCAATGTTTTCTGAATTCTGAGTTGCATTGCTTGATTACACTTTGGTTCCATGTATCAGCATTCGTTCCTTACCTTTTCTGGTCGTGGCTCACCTGTTGTCAGACCATTCCATGTTCTGGCAGGAGGAACAAGTTTATAGATTATTCTCTTGATTGATGATTCTCTTTTAGTACAACACAGTGTGTTTAGGTACCCAAGGTATACATTGGGGGTTTGGGCCTGATTAGCTCTGATGATCTGTTGTTTATCTGCCAAATTGTGGTTTAAATATTATGTTAGAGTATGCGCCTATAGGAGGCCTTGGGCCTGCAGGTGTCCGAGCCCATGAGGCTGGGCTGCCTATATTTAGATGGTAGATTAGGCAAGGATCACCATTGATTGGGTGTTTCTATAAACCCTTGTGATTCTTGCCTATATACATGTACACTGTACTCTTTGCCATCTAATGCAATGATTCCCAGACCTAATTCCTTCAAGTTGAATAGTGGTGGTTTATGGCAGAAGTTTCTTTCCTCGGGAACTGATTCTTTTTCCTCATATATTTGCTTGTTTTTACTGTATGCTACATCCTTTCAAAAGCTAATTAAATACCTTCCTTGGCATGTTTATTATTCACTATTATTACTGCCGAGTCTGAAGAGGTTACACTTTTATGGTGGAGGTTCTTTTGGCAGGAGGTACAAGGTAGGGGAAAAAAAGGTATATCTTGTAATTGTGACTGGAAGTTGCTTGTGAGAGAGCACTGCAGTGAAAACTCCTTACAAATGGAACTATTCTCAGGATCCCAATTCTGGAAAGGGTGTATCAAAGTTCAGAATTTAGGCACTGCAAAGGTACACTGTAGTTTGGGTTGCATAGATAAACTTAATTATTTTCTGTTATATTTTGTTCTTCTTTCAGTAATTTGTGTACACAAATGAGGCAATGGGTGATCCATTTTCCCAGAGTTTTCTATCGAAACTTTGTATCTGAAAAGAAAATGTTTTCAACAGGTAAATAGAAATAAATAAATAAAATGGAATTGCGTGCCATTTTGCTTGGTGGCTGGACTTGCTCAAGTGTATTTATATATTGATGCTCAAACTTTTCGGTAAAATGAAAAAGATTGATGCCAATTGTTCAAACTGATGAGCAAGCTGTGTGCACAAACAATACACAAACGATAACATAAGCTGCTATAGCCTTCTGCAACTTCACTTATTCTTCTTGCTACCCACATGTACAGTCTTTTGCCTCCAATTAACCACAGTACTTAGTCCGTAGTACCATCTCTTGCTAGCCTTCCACATGTCACAACCACTAACACATACACCTTGTCGTAAGCTCTGTCGACGAAGCGGAAATAGGTGATTCTCCATGTTTTCTTGAATAGCATAGCACAGAATACAACCCATAAACCAACCATGAAACCTGAACCAAGGCCAATGTTAAAGAAGCAAAGCTCAGAGCATTTTTCGCTTGTCACCTGACCGGGTGTCACTTAGAATTACTACTGCCTGAACAGTTCCTCTGAAGAGGAGGACCACAAAGGCCACTGTTACCGTCATACATGGTTGGGATCTGTAGGTACAGAGGGTCAAGTTGACGTCCCTGAGGAATTCGTCCTGTCAGATTATTATACGATAGGTCCAAATAGCTCAGATATGTTAAATATGACAAGCTTGGTGGAATTTCGCCAACGACTCTTGCGGCGACACGTAATGGTTGTGAAAAAAGGACGAAAAATGCATCGGTACCAAAGCACATGTGTGTTTAAGATTCACTAAAAACACTGATCACATTTGAAATACATTCATAACTTCACATGACACGCTCAAAATGTATTTTCTGTCAATCGTCTTCTCTAACCTAGATACAAGGGCCTAAATAAGCATGTCTTAAAACCCATCAATGGCAGTATTTGTTCTGGATACTGTTAGTGAATATATGAGCTATTATTCCTCATCCCAACTCTATCATTTGCTCACGACCAACAAGAACAAAATTTAATATCAAAGAAATGAAGCAAGGATGGGAAGAACAAACCGCAGTGATCAGCTACTGGGTGGAAATAAAACAAACTGATCAGCTATTATCTAATTAATTACTTTTACATTTAAACAAACTGATTAGCTGATCTACCAAGTCAATCCCCTGCAATGTGACTGAATACTCTAAATTAAATGTCCCCAACTTAGCACCTTCAACTAACATAATTGACCAATATGGTTAGCAACTTCATATCATGCAAATCTGCAAATCCTAAGCACTGACAAACTCGTAGCATTGACAAGTGTGTGGTGTTAGTGGGTCAGTGGTCATAGTTATTAGTGGTCAGTTGCCTAAGTCGTGGATAGTTTCTATGAGCCACTAAATGGTTAGTGGTACCTAATCATGGCTCTTGCAGGTACATAAAGTTTCTTTAAACAATATATGCAACAAAAACAGAAAAGGTGCAAATAATTATTTTGTGTTGTGTTTTCTCCCTTCAGTAATTTATTTTTTTGTTCACAGAACATGAAGCTGTGAGTTTTGTCTGGCATTTAGGTCATCAGGTGGTGTGCGTCTGCAACCTGACAGAGCCCTTTAGGACTGAAGAGATACATGCGTGAACACCAAACCAATCAATCAAAAGACTCAAATATTGGTTTCACAACATAAAAAAAGGCCTCAAATACGGGGGTAATTATCTTTTATAATTTTGTTTTTCGAAACAGAAAATCTTGATAAAAGAGACACCTAGTCTAATTCCTCGTGTGTGCCGTGCTGCCGTCGTGCGGACAAAACTACGGCATACCGTGAAGTTCAAAAGCAAAAACGAAAACGGACGGTATACAGTTGCGGACGAAACAGGATTCATCTCGTCCGTTTTCAACTTTACTGATGACATATACCACTGAGTGTAGTGGCAGGTCGTGAGCCGCAACGACCACCGCCACCGTGAACACTGCTGCTGCTTCTCTCACTGGGTGCATGGTGCCGGTCAGCACACGGCTACCTGTCTGCTATTACAGCGAGCCAATCCCAGCCAATGTAGTGCATAATTAGGTATTCTTCCACACACACAAGAGAAAATCTAGTGGTGCTGGTGATATATACCAAAGAGTGCACGTACTAGTGGCAGGTCGCGAGTCGTGACGACGACCGCCACCGTGAACACACTGCTGCTGCTTCTCTCACTGGGTGCCCGCCGGTCATCACACGGCTACTTGTCTGCCATTACAGCAAGCCAATCCCAGCCATATATATCTAGCGGTGAAGGTGATATACATCAGTGAGTGCACTAGTGCGGCAGGTATGTCGCGACGGCGACAAGGAACGCGTGACGCGCAACGACGACCCCCCACCGTGAACACTGCTGCTGCTGCTACATATACTTGCCTGCTATTACAGACCAGCAAACAACACGTACTAGAGCAGCACACAAACACATAGCGGGACGGCCTGCTCAAAGCTACCATGCATCGCTCGGCTGCCGAGTTGGTGGTGCTTGTCATCGCCGCTGCCTGCGGCTTCCTCCTCGTCGCCCATGCACGACAGGAGCTCAAGCGTCATGATCACAATACCAGCAGGGCGGAGAGTGGCTGCTCTCCGATTGAGCGGGACGCCCTGCTGGCCTTTAAGAAAGGCATCATCAACGACACTTGCGGCTTCCTCGACTCATGGCGGCTAGGCCATGATTGCTGCAACTGGACTGGCGTCACTTGTAGCAGACCAAGTGGCCATGTCATCATGCTTGATCTCCATTGGGACTATTATGGTTGTTATTTTACCTTCCAGATAAGTCCTTCGTTGCTTTCTCTCGAGTATCTGGAGTACCTTGACCTCGGTTTCAATGACCTCGAGGGGCCTAACAAGACTTTCCCAGAGTTCTGGGTCTCTATGACGAATTTGAGACATCTCGGCCTTTCTGGCATTCAGTTCTCTGGCACAGTGCCATCTCTGCTCTCCAACCTTACAAAGTTGGAGTATCTCGATCTCTCCTGTACATCATTTTTTGGCAGACTGCCTAATCAACTCGGTAACCTTTCAAATTTGCAATACCTTTACCTCGAGGGCATGGATATGGTTTACTCAGATATCTCATGGTTATCTCATTTGCAACTTCTAGAGTATCTCGGTATGACATCGCTGAATCTAAGCATGGCAGTTGACTGGTCCCATGTGCTGAACAACATTCCATCAATCAAGGCAGTCTATCTTGAAGGATGCTCACTTCCAAGTACAGAACAATCACTCACACACCTCAACCTCACAAAACTTCAGCATCTTGATCTCTACCACAACTCTCTTCACCAGCCAGTGGCATCGATTTTGTGTTGGAACTCAACAAGTATCGAAAGCCTCTCTCTATCTGAAAACAATCTTTATGGCCCATTTCCTGATGCATTAGGGCGTATGACAAACCTCCAAGTGCTTGACTTCTCCGGGAATAATAATGCAGCCACTATTTCAGTGGACATGGAATACCTATGTGCTTTGGTTACCCTAGACCTTGAAGGAAGTCTCTCATCTGGGAACATAACAGAGTTTCTTCAAAAGCTACCGCGATGCTCCTCCAACAATTTGAATAATTTATCCTTGAAGGGTAACAATATGACAGGATTTCTACCCGATAGGTTGTGGCACCTAACAAGCTTATCATATCTTGACCTGTCAGACAATAGTATTACCGGATCTATACCAGCAGGAATAGGCAATTTATCTGGTTTGAACTTCCTTATTGACTTGTCAGACAATAGTATTACAGGACCTATCCCACTAGGAATAGGCGACTTCTCTAGTTTGCAGTCCCTTGACTTTTCACAGAACTATCTTAGTGGAGCAATGCCTTCTAATTTGACAGCCATGGTGCAGCTGAAGGATCTTTATATCAATTCAAACCTAGTCAGTGGCCAAATGCCACTATTGCCGGGAGGACTCGCCAGATTGGATATTTCCCAGAACTCTTTATCTGGACCATTGCCAACAGAACTCGGAGCTCAATCTATATTGGAATTGATCATGTATTCCAATAACATCACTGGCCATATTCCTAAATCTATTTGTGACCTGGAATTTCTACTTGTCCTTGATTTGTCCAACAATTCTATTGACGGAGAATATCCGTGGTGTTTTGGGCTGTCAAATATAGTTTTCTTGCTCTTGAGTAATAATGCTTTATCTGGTAATTTCCCACCATCCCTCCAAAACTACTCGCAATTGGCATTCTTGGATCTCTCGTGGAACAATTTCTCCGGAACTCTACCGGTGTGGATTGGAGATCTGGTGTCCATACGATTTCTTCAGCTAAGCCACAACAGATTCTTTGGTGATATTCCAATGACCATCACAAATCTTGTACGTCTGCAGCATCTGAATTTGGCAGGCAATACTATGTCAGGAGCCATACCGTCCTCTCTGTTGAGATTAAAAGCAATGACACAAAAACATCCAAAGAGACCTGGCCTTGACATGTATGTCTGGTACTCACAATTATTTGGAAAATTTAAAGATGTCCTATCTGTGGTATTGAAGAGGCAAGAACTGAAGTATGGTGCAGGAATTTTCAAAATGGTTGGCATTGACCTCTCACTCAACCAATTTACTGGTGGAATACCAGATGAAATCACTTCTCTAAATGGAGTTCTGAACTTAAATTTGTCATGGAATCACTTGAATGGGCAAATTCCAGAGAAGATTGGATCTATGCAATCAATGGAATCACTTGACCTCTCATGGAACAACTTTTCTGGCGAAATTCCACCAAGCTTGTCAGATTTGACATATCTCAGCTATTTGGACCTATCGTATAATAATCTTACAGGACAAATTCCTCAAGGACGTCAACTTGACACTCTATACCTACAGATCCCATCCATGTATGACGGTAACAGTGGTCTTTGTGGTCCTCCTCTTCAGAGGAGTTGTTCAGGCAGTAATTCCTCACAAGTGACACACGGTCAGGTGACAAGCGAAAAATGCTCTGAGCTTTGCTTCTTTTACATTGGCCTTGGTTCAGGTTTCATGGTTGGTTTATGGGTTGTGTTCTTTGCTATGCTATTCAAGAAAACATGGAGAATCGCCTATCTCCGCTTCGTCGACAGAGCTTACGACAAGGTGTATGTGTTAGTGGTTGTGACCTGTGGCAGGCTACTAGCAAGAGATGGTAATACGAACTAAGTACTTTGTTTGCAGGCAAAAGACTGTAAGTGTGTGTTGTAAGAATAAGTGAAGGTGCACAAAGTTTGTAGCAGCTTATGTTATTGTTTGTGTACACAGCTTGATCAGAAGTTTGAACGATTGGCATCAATCTTTTCATTTTGCTGAAAAGTTTGAGCATCAATATATACACTTGAGCCAGCTTCATATGTGATGGCTATACTATTTCTTTACCAACAAGTTCATTTGACCCGTGGACACATCTTTACCAAGTAGGAGACGTGTACTTATTTTAGAATCGAGGGAGTAGGACGTTCTAGTGAAAATCAATCGTATATTCGAAAAAAAAAAGCATGTATGTAGGGGAAAGCAGAAGTGCCGGCCGGCCATTCAGCCTCTGCTCGATCATCACATCCAACGCCGCCCCGTACGTCCGGCCCTCCAAACGCCATGTAAAACGCGTCGCCGGCGACGTGGCGTGCAGCAAGTGTGACAACTGACAACCCCCTCCCCTACCTCGAGAACTAAGCCTCTCTGCAACTCCGCCGATCGACCGCCGGCCGGCCGGCGAGACGATATATATAAATTTACTCGCGGACGGGACACGCTCGATCTGAATCTCCAACAAACCAACCAAAAGCATCCACCTTTATTCATTCATTCTGGCATAGCTTAGCTCCTCGTAGTCGTCAATGGCGAAGCAAACGATGGCGAGGCCGGCCGCCGCGTCCACGACCTCCACCGCGCGGGCTGCTCGGCCGCCGCGACCGGCGTCGGTGTCGGTGCCGGCGTTCGGCGGGTGGGAGGTAGACAAGGAGGCGGCGCCGGACTACTCGCACGACTTCACCACGGTCCGCGCCGCGCGGATGCACCGTAGGACCAAGGCGCTCTCCTGGTCCAGCTTCATCAGCGACAACGCCGCTGTCGCCGTCGCCGTCGCCGTCGAGACAACACCTGGCGGTGCTGGCGATGGCGCCACTATGGGCGCCGGCGGCGAGGAGGAGGAGAAGCGGCAGTGGTCCTCGGCGGCGACCAGCGACGCGGACGACGACGACGAGGACCAGGGACGTCGCCAACGCAACCGGACGCTACGCCGCCTGCGTAGCGCCGACGACGATGACAACCGCCTGCCGATCCAGCCTGGTCGCCCTTCTCCCAAGGTGAGCTAGCTGACGCCGCCGGCCGGCGCCACCATTTAATTTCCACGGCAAGCATAGTGGTAGACTACTAACATCTTGTGAACACTGTGATCAATCTGAGCATCCTTCACAAACAACACAAAGATTTGCAATTTGCAGTGGTAGATGAGTACAAAGTTGGAGAATCCAACGCTGTCAATCAAATTTGACACTCCCGATGACATAGCCTCTTGTTCTACTCAAATCAATCAAACAGACAAATTAACAACTAAAAGTCTTTTTGTTCTGAATTCATTCATACCAACTGCAGAGGATCATCACAACGTAAACATATATATCATCTCAATCCCATGCATGGTGGTTACTAATATTTTAACTGTCATAAGCTAATATATGTCTTCCATGCACCATGGGAAATTGCAGTGATGAGCTTCCCTCTTATATCATCCCCCTACTCTCTTACCACATATTCTTGCTAAACTTCAGTTGTTAGCTGGTTCCCGTGCATGAAACCGAGCTGATTGATGTGGTGATTAATCGTTCTTGAATCAATTTTCATCCCCATAATATTTTCTTTAAATGTCTGATTTGTTTTTGCTTGTTTATTGGATCGGCAGGGAAGGAACAAGTTGTTCAAGGGTTACCTGTTTGGTTGTGTGGGTGGACAATGGTGACGACGACACATGTGGCGGTCCTGCAGCTGTACCTGCACGTACTGCCAAGAACCAACATGTCAAATTCAAGAAACGAAGATGACCTCGATCTCAAATATATATATATTTGCAATTTCTTGGAATTAAAGATGATTGTGCGTAGTACACAAACAGACATTTTGTCTAGCTTTGGTTTTGGCCACCAATTTCTTTGTTGGCGTCTACCATGCGTGTGGGAGTACTACAATTGGCACAAGCATGTAAGTCATCTGTGTTAATCAGGGACATTTCTGTATGTCATATGTGACTGTGAAAGTCGGAAGAGACATTTCTGCACGCATGTTCCGTTTCCCTTTTAGTTTTGCCTTTTCGCGTAAATATGTGTTGTGTGTTCATTAGTGATACTGGTAATCCATACTACGTCGTCTTCGTGAATTTGTGGTTTAATTAAGGCTAGGTGCAAGCCAGTGCACTACCAGAAACTGGACATTTCGTGAGAGTGAAAAAAAGTCACGAAAAACGGTTTTACTCTCACGAAAATAATGCGTGAGAGTACACCGTCACGCATCACCTCTCCACGGTATTAGACTCACGAAATACACATTTTCATGAGAGTTTACCGCCACGGATTATTTTCATGAGAGTTCTTCATGACGGCCACTCCCATGAGAATAACATTGCCACCAGATTTGCATCAGTATTTTCATGACGGTTTTAGTTGTCTTTTCGTGAGAGTTCACCATCATGAAATCATTTTCGTGAGAGGAAGGGTATTTTGTGTGAGCTCACCGTCATGAAACTATTTCCCGAGAGTAATGGTATTTCATGAGCTCACCGTCATGAAGTTAATTCGTGAGAGTTATGTATTTCGTGAGAGTTTACCATCATGAAATTATTTCGTGAGAGTTGTAATATTTCGTGAGAGTCATAGTCACGCATAATAAATTTCGTGAGAGTTTTAATTTTAGATATCTAACGGCAGTAGCATTTATGGTCCAGGCTAATATAATGGGCCAACCCAATTGAAACAATAGTAATAAACCATGTAACCAATTATATTATATTATCATAATGATCATACAAAAGTGCATGTTCCAGAATGCATGTTTCATACTGGAGTTCAACAAAATATGAAAAGAAAATAATCTAGCCAACTAAACAAATTCTAGCATCTAGCACCAAATTGTAGCTCCAAGTTCCTGCACCAAACAAGTTGCAACCTATCAACAGCAAGTACCACCAAGTTCCGGCCAACAACCTAGCAAACAGAAAAAACAAAAATAAATTAGTTCAAGTAGTTATCATTAGCATGTAATTCTTTCTACTACAACATGATGGTAACATCACAAGAAGTGGCAACTAGTTGATGTGAATCGAAGGTAAAAGAACCTTAGACAAGAAAATGATTTAGTCACTACGACAACTCAAAATGAGAGGTGGCTTGTTGTCAAATGCAAGCCACCATTAAAAGACGATCAATGCAGGCCATCAATGTCTTGCATCAAGAAAATGATATTTGACAAAATAAAAACATTGCATGCTAAATTGCTACTCTGCATAGTGCAAACCTTTAGAAGCTGCATTCACTGCTCTTTTCTTACAGCCTGCAACAGTGTAGTACTGAAAGCTAACACAGGACAGCCTAGTATACCGAATGCATGCATCAAATGATTTGACCTACAATCAGCAAAGCAGTAACCACGTAAAGAAAGATTTTTTGATAAAATCACAAGAACATGGCTGCATTCTAAAATGAACGGATCACATAGACACAATGGTTTTACAATGTTAGGCATGTTATGTAGCTGAAGTCAAGAACCGATGGAAAGAAGGGAGGAACAACAGGAATTTAAGAGGTTGTGTCCATTACAAAGTAAGGGAGCAGTATTCTCTGCTACTAATAGTTATGTGTCAAGAAATAGGAATAAGAGAGGAACTATTGTTTGTGTATCATGAGAGCACCTTGTCAATAGTTTTCTTGGGAAAAAATTATGAGTACATACCCTTTTCTGCTCCAAGAGCTACAGCGAACAAAAGCCACTTGCGACTTTCAGTTGTAATGGACAACCCTGGATGTGGCATATCCGTTGCAAACAAAGAACAAAGAATGTTTAGTATGGTGGCATACATAATTTGGGCAGGCATAGATAGATGGATCTTACTGATCATAGGGGAAAAGCATCATGCTGACTATAAAAGAATATACTACTGATCATAAGAAATAACAGGTGTTACATAGTTTAGCTAGACATAGATGAATGGAATTGAAAAGAGCAGTTTTCAACAATAACCAATGTTGAATGGATAGTGCAATTTGATATTTCGAATGATAGAAAGGAAAATTATTAGATACCATATATACACATAAAAGTCGGTAGCTTCACAGGGGAAAGACAATATGATGAACCAGCTGTTAGAGTACTTGAATAAATGAATCGTAGAACGAAGTATCAGTGTATGTGCTTTTACTATTTTGAAGCAAGCACGTCAGCAAGTAATGGCGATGCATTGGACACAGGCAAGCAAAAAAGGGCAATAATTAGCAGAGGTGCTGGACACAATTGTTTATGCAAGCACATCAGCAAGTAACGAGCTCACAAAAGATCAAGATTAGGCCACAATTGTTTAAGCACATTAATTGGTGTTTTCAATTGATGCAAATTAATCAATGATTCCTCAATCAGCGCACAAGGTCATGATTCCACATCTCCAGCGGCCAACAATCAGAAGAATACGTTCAAAAGGCTGACAAAGAACAAAATCGAGAAGAAAAGCTAGCGAGCTACGTACTCTGTTCCATCAGACGCTGAACAGATCGATATTGGTGGAGTGGCTGCCAAGGCAGGATTGCTCCTGTCTGCTTGAGTCTGAGCGGGCTCTGTCGCCTTCCTGCTGCCAGCTAGTTGACCATCCATTCAAATTGATTAGGCAAACGCGTAAGCATACACATCTGCTTCAAAATTCCAGGCCAGGAGTCAACTGCAGCAAAGAGAGGCACGGGACTTACTGAGAAGGCACCGACAGGGTGGAGCGCGAGGAGCCCGTTCAGCTGACGTCGCCGTCGGGGAAGATGAGGAGGCCGCGGTGTCTAGGAGCGCGGAGCCGGAAGTCGGGACCGGGGAGGGTGCGTCGTGGTCGGGGTTGGACGCCGGTTCACCGCGCGCCGCCATCGTCTCCCCTACGCGCCCGCGCTGCCGAGCACTCGCGCTCCTCTGGGGTCTGGGCGCGCCGTAGGGAGAGGTACCGAACGGGAACGACACGCTGCAGGGATCAAAGCTGTCGTTGCTGCTCGGGGAGGGCACGGATTCAAGCTGCAGGGAGCCTCGGGGTCGCTGCCGTGAGGGAGCAGAGGAGCCTGACGGAGACCATGTGCTGCCGCCGTTGGAGAGGAAGCCGGGAGCCTCCGGTCGGGGGAACGGCGGGGCCACGCCGCCGTCGCTGGTGGGGCCAGCCCGCCCCCGCCCTGTCCAATGAGACGAAGCCCGAGCACATCCCCACCGTGCGCCGCCGAGCTGGGTGCTGCGGACGCAGCGCGGCAGCGGCTGGGGAGCGGCGCTCTCATCGCCATCTGCCGAGAGAGAGAGAGAGGAATCTGGGGATGTGGGAGAGGTTGGGTAGCTAGGTGGGAAGATAAGATCCAGAAAATTTTACCTTGCGCGCCCTTGACCTCCCGCTCTTTGGTTTTGATTTTTGCGGGGCAAACAAGAGGGGAGCCTAGTTATTTTATCTGCTTCCTCCGATTCCAAATTATAGTTCACTTTTGACTTTTCTATATTTATTTTTTTTACTATGTATCAGGCATAGTGTATAATTAAGTCATAAAGAAAATCAATGTATACAGAAGTTCAAAAGTGAACTACAATTTAGAGCAGATGGAGTATTACCTATTTTAATTTTTTATTTTCTATTGATTATAGAAGATTTTTGGAGCAAAGAAATTATTTCAAATGAAAAAAGTGAGAAACAACAAAATTGTACAACTCATCGACATCTATAATAGTTATTTTGATCAACTTTTCAATTGACGAATTTTGAACAATTCAAATTTAGGAATTTTGAACAATTTTCAAACCTTGATTATTTTGAAAATGGCACCCTCGAGCGTTTTCAAGACCTAGCTGGTTTCAAATCGAAAAGTCATGAATACGAGTTTTGTAGAGCTCCTCAAGATCTACATTTGGTATTAGAGTCAACTTTTCATTTTTTAAACTTTGGAAGCCTCGAAATTTGAATTTTGAAATTTTTTTGGCTCGGAACGGGTTTTCGAAGCCCTAGGCGGTCTCGCTTGAAAAGTCACGAATACCAAAGTTCATAACTCATCAAGATCTACATTTGTTATTTAAGTCATTTTTACGTTTGAGAAAGTGATCGAAAAGTGTAGTTCAAAATAGACAACTCACCCACGAGTTCTAGAGACTCTTTGTGAGAACCATGGTTTTATGAGTAGTGTTTATTAACACTTTCTTAAATAGAAAAATGACCCATATAAAAAGTCTAGCTCTTGATGAGTTCTAACACCCTTGTATTCAAAGTTTTTTCAAATGGCGTCGTTTAGTGGTCCGTTTGACCAAGGTTTGACTCTTGATTATTTTGAAAATGGCACCTCCGAGCCAGCTTTTTTTGAGACCCTATTTGGTTTCAAATTGAAAAGTCATGAATACGAGTTTTGTAGAGCTCCTCAAGATCTACATTTAGTATTAGAGTCAACTTTTCATTTTTTAAACTTTTGACGCCTCGAAATTTGAATTTTGAATTTTTACTTGTTCGAAACGGGTTTTTGAAGCCCTAGGCGGTCTCTCGCTTGAAAAGTCACGAATACCAAAAGTTCATAACTCATCAAGATCTACATTTGTTATTCAGGTCATTTTTGCATCCGAGAAAGTGTTAGGAAAGTGTAGTTCGAAAACCACTAGTCTCTCGAGAGAGTTTCATAAACTTTTTGTGAGATATATGGTTTTGCGACTAGAGGTTCCTAACACTTTCTCAAATGCAAAATGACATATATATAGAATGTAGATCTTGATGAGTTCTAACACCCTTGTATTCAAAAGTTTTTCGATCGAGGTCATTTAGTGTCTGTTTGGCCGAGGTTTGACCAAGTCAAACTTTGGTGATTTTCAAAATGGCACATTCGGGGCCAGTTTTTGAAACTTTAGATGGTTTCAAATAGTTGATAAGTTGATAGAGCATGATTTTAGAAACATTTTTAAAAAAAAGAATCACTACATTTGGAGTTAGTATGAGAGAGAAAGACTAGTTGCAAAATTTCATTGCAAATTAAAAATAAAAAAACTTTGGTTCGTGTTCTTGATTTTTTCTAAATTTTAACCAATTATTTTTCTATTGAAAAATATCAACTCATGTTTGGATCGGTGTTTCTATGAGTGTTTTTTATGCTATTTCGTGAGAGTAAGCCTTCACGAATGGATTTCGTGAGAGTTTGCTATTTTCGTGAGAGTTCGCCTTCACGCAGTGGGCGTTGCCACCGGTGTTTGCATCAATGTTTTCATGACTGCTTTTGTGGTATTTCGTGGGAGTAAATCTTCACGAATAGATTTCGTGAGAGTTTGCTATTTACGTGAGAGTTCACCTTCACGAATGGATGTCGCCATCATGTTAGCATCGGTGTGTTTCATGAGTGTTTTTATGGCTTTTCGTGAGAGTAAACCATCATGAATGGATTTCGTGAGAGTTAAGCTATTTACGTGAGAGTTCACCTTCACGAGTAGATGTTGGCACCGGGTTTCCATTTGTGTTTTCATGACTGGTTGTTATGACATTTTCGTGAGTGTAAACCTTCACGAATGAAATTCGTGAGAGTTTGGTAGTTCCGTGAGAGTAAACCTTCACGAAAAGAGGTGATTTTCATGATGGTACGTGGAGTACTCTCACGAAAACAAGTTTCGTGACGGGATTTACATCACTCTCATAAAAATATTAGTTTCATGAGAGTTTGTTTTTCCACTCTCATGAAAATTCGCCCTGTAGGGTCGAGATGGGGACTAGAGGGGGTGAATAGTCCTTTCTAAAACTAATTGCGCCCGGCTAAACAAATATAATGCGGAATTGTAACTATTCGTTTAGCCAAGACTTCACCCCTCTAGCTATGACTCTAAATCACCTCATAAAAGATCTTACACAAAGCAAATGAGGTGATAAGCCTAGCTTGAGCTCCTAACCGTTTCTATTGCAAGGTCATACAAACCTATGCACTAGTACTTCAAACAAGGGTGAGCTCCTACACAATTCTAATGAGCAAAAGCACAAAGCCAATCCTAAGCTCACTAGATGCACTAAGGACAAGGCGACACACGCCCTAACCCAAAGGCTCAAATTACTTAGCTACACAAACTAAGCAAAGCAACTAACAAGCTACACAAGCTAGTAATTGCAAGAGCTACTCCACAAGCACAAGCACAAGCACAAGGTATATAAGAATGTAAATACAAAGCTTGTGATTTGGAGAATGCAAACCACCGAGAAGAGTAGACAAGTTGACACCGGTGATTTTTTACCGAGGTATCGGGAAGCTTGCCAACTTCCCCTACTCCTCGTTGTGTCGACCAACACCTTGGGTGGTTCCTTTGGTGTTTTTCACCTAGATGGTTCTTCGGTGTGATTCTCCGATCACTTGCCCCTCAAGGCACGCCCGTAAGGCACCGCAAGACACCACTCTCAAGTGAGCCTCTCAAGGCACCCCAAGACACCACACGCACAAGGGAGGTACTCACCGACACGCTCTAGTAGTGTCGCTCTTCGCGATCCCCCGAGGTGAGCACCGAACCTCTCACAAATCCTCCTTCGAGCACCGCACAATCTCCGTTGCGTGCTTCACGAAGTCTCTTGCCACCAAGCCGTCTAGGAGGTGGCAACCTCCAAGAGCAACAAGCACACCGGCTTGCAACACGATCACCTAGTGTCACGAATGCGATCTCTCAACGCGAATGCACTAGAATCACTCCTCACTTTGATTTGGATGAACACTATCAATCACAAGTGAGTGGGAGGGCTCTCAAGCACCACAACACAAGCCACCAAGGCCCAAGTGTGCTTCAAGAACCAGCCATGCCCAACCATAGCAAGTATATATAGGCTCCATCCAAAATAGAGCCGTTGGTGCTTGAAAGAACACTCTCGAGCGGTCGATCGAGGGCAAGACCGACCGGACTCACGGTGAGTCCGGTCGTGAGTCGATCACGTAGTCCGCCACAACCGACAAGGTTCCCGCCCATACCGACGGCTCCTCCCTCCAGCGTCCGGGCCATCGTTCCGGTTCGGTCGAGAAGCATCCGGTCATCCAGCGTCCGCCGACGCGTCGGCTAAAATCCCCAAAACATGCTCTACGCGAGACGCACCCACCGGAGCGTCCGGTCGGCAGGCCGCGGCTTCCGGCCACCGCGTCCGGTCGGGATTTTCAGCCCGTCCGGCCGCTCTTTCTCGCGAAACTCCGTCGCCTTTGCTTCGACATGCTATCCAACAAGTATACCAACTTGAGCACGAGGAATAGCATGTTTTCACCTCCAACTTGCATCCGGCGTAATAGAAAATAAGCATCTCATTTTTACAAAAGCGCGAATCCCGCCAAGAAGCTCTGGGCGGGAGGATGAGCGGTTCCTAAACCCAACTCAACCCTGCAATCACCGCCGCCTTTGCAAATGTGCCAACACCACCAAGTGTACATCACCATGTGCATGTGTGTTAGCATTTTCACGGTCATTTTAAAGGCCCCGGTTAGCTCTTACCACGCCACTCGATCCTAACACATCGCAAAGTTAGATCGCTCAAGTGGCACTAGATGACCGATATGCAAACAAGTTTGCCCTCTTGATAGTACGGCCATCTATCCTAAACCCGGTCATAAACTTCTCTAAGCTCCTCATGACCGCGTGAAATGAAATGCCTATAGGTTATACCTTTGCCTTGCGCAATTCCATTCCGCTCCATCTCCAAGTGCCGATGCAACCAATGCATCAACACGATCAAGAATGATATGATCCACTTCATATCATCACATGACCTTCTTGGTCCATCGATCTTGACCTCACTTGCTCTTCACCGCTGCGTCGGTCCGTCCGGCGCCAAGTCTTGCCTAAGCTTCACCGCCTCGCGGTCCATCGCTTCACCGCCTCGACTTGCCCTTCACACTTGCAATCGGTCCATCAAGCCAAGCCTTGTCTTGATCTTCACCACCTTGGTCACATGACTCCATGTCATGTCTCATATGCAATAAGCTCCTTCATTGCATCAACCCATGTGAACTAATCTCGTGTATTATCTCAATCACACATTATTAGTTCACCTAATGTTGACACTCAATTACCAAAAACCACAAGGGACCTTTCAGCCCCTCTCACGAAATGTCTGGTTTCTGGTAGTGGTGGGTGTAAAATGTCGTCATGCGCAACCTAACTTTATTGTACTCCCTCGGTTCCAAATTAGAAGTTATTATATCTTTAATTTCTTGGAGAGTTAAAGTGTGTTAAGTTTGACTAAATCTATGTCATTAAGTAATAGCATTTATGATATTAAATTAGGATTGTTAGATTATTCATTAATTATATTTTTATAATTGTTGACACTCAAAATTGGCTTGGGCTAAGTCGTTACCGCAAATTTCGGAGATACTCAAATTTAACTTTTTTGAAGACAACGGACGGAAACGGACATTTACGGAATTGACCGACGCCGCACTGCTGGCGTCCAGTCCCGATCAAACGCCGCGTTATAGGCATCTCGGAAGTGACCGGACGGCACCGCAGCGTCCGGTCAAACGCCATGTTTTGGCGCGACCGGTCCCGGCGTCCGGTCGGCGTCAATCGTGCGACGGTTCTTGCGACCGGTTGTGTCCGCACGAGATCCGAACCGATTGTTTCCTAAATCGTGTTTGGGTCGGGTTTTGGAGATTGGAAATGTCCAAGACGGTTTCCTAAAAGGATAAGACCACCCTCTCCTCTATATAATAAAGAGGGTCATGGCCGATTTGATCCCATCTACATCCAATCGACAAATCAATCTACTACCGTCTTGCTTGTAGGTCATCCTCTCCTCTACCCTGCTGTTCGTCGACATTCTCCGCGAACTTCGTCGGCGTTCTAGGTTGCCTTGCCAATCCTAGGGCAACCCTCGCGTGTGTCCTCCCGACGGGTCTTCCCGGAGGTGCGTTCGGAGGTTTTCTAGCCGTCACCGAGCTCTACATCGGCCCTAGCAATTTCGTGGCCGATCATGCAACATGATGCTCATTTGCTTCAAGGTTGATTGCAACCTTCGGGCGTCAAGGTCCTCGTGTGTGCTTGGCATGGAACCCTAGTTCTCCGTCAACAATAATATACCTATTCGATGTCATCATATATAGATAAAAGAGGAGCACACAATAACATAAAGAAGATGACACGGTTGCAAAGCTTGGCCCAATCGGGAAAAAAAACACTTCAATGACATATATCATGGGCATAACTACAAGAGTAAAAGCTTATTATGACAAAAATGAAAAGCAAACTATTAAACTCAAGAAGGCCCGTCTAAATCTCACTCAGAGAAGCAAGGGTGTAAAAGGAAAGCCGCCAGGGCATCGATGTGAGAAAACCAGTGATCCATGCGCAAAATCTCAAAAACTAATCAGGAGTTTAAAAGATAGCCACTTGGAGTATTGATGATGTAAGAAATTCATAGACCGACGTGCAAGATCTGAAACTAACTTAGAGAAACATGGGTGTAAAAGATTGAAAGTCACCAAGGGATCGGATGTGAGAAAACTAGGGATCGACGCGACACAAAAAATTTCAAACGAATTGATATAGAATTTTGAACATTAAACAAAAGAAATCATCAGAGGTGTAAAATAAAGCCATCGGGGAGTTTAAAAGATAGCCACTTGGAGTACTGATGATGTAAGAAATTCATAGACCGACGTGCAAGATCTGAAACTAACTTAGAGAAACATGGGTGTAAAAGATTGAAAGTCACCAAGGGATCGGATGTGAGAAAACTAGGGATCAACGCGACACACAGAATTTCAAACGAATTGATATAGAATTTCGAATATTAAGCAAAAAAAATCATCAGAGGTGTAAAACAAAGACATCGGGGCATGGATGTGACTTTTTAGAAAGCCGGCACAAGCGCATGAAACCTCAAAAAAATTTGGACCATTTCTCAATTTATGCGTGTCATCCTTGCGCAGGGGCCATGCTAATCTTCTCTGTATTGTTCAATTTTAGTAGATGTCCCTAAAGAGACAGGGTAGATGCGGCCTCATGGGATTAAAACTCGGTCTTCCCTCGTTTAGCTTGACTGTATGGCACTAATAAACGTTTCGCTATTTCGCTATTGGGCGACACCCCTCTCGTGGGCTTGGGCCCAATGTGACAACGCGCCATATGTGATGACGCGCAACGCTCGCGGGCCGGAGCTGCTTCTCTAGTTCTCACGCGCCCGCACCACATTAACTATAATAATGGCCCCCCTGCCGAGCAGCACAATACACTGGTAACCCACACAGATACAGGCTGCATTTATTTACACGTAATCAAATCAAAGTGATACAGAGATAACAGAATTAACTAGCATAACTAAGCGACAATATTGAAGCCTCATCATCTGGCTATACCTATAAATGAATGATTGTAGTGTGGTGCGTCACGTAAATACGCACGTACGTGCACAAACATCGGTCATATAAAGTGACGTCAGCAGGTTCCGGACGGAGCTCATCGGCGACCAACGGGTGGTGGTCGGGTCGTCCTCCAGCAGCCGCAAGGCGAGGCCGTCGAGCTCGGCGTGGAGCCGCTCGTGGGCGACTCCTGCACCTCGGCCCCGGCGTAGGCGGGGCGGGGCATTGGCACGGCGGCACCAGCCGCTTTGGTCCCGCCCATCCTGGCGTGGCTGGGCCGCACAGTGACCCCGCGACACCGGCACGATCCGCCCACGCCACCAGAGCTGCGTGAAATCGCGGCAACCAACGAGCTGGCACGGCACACTGGCACTATGGCGAGCTGGCATTGCCACCTGACCGGCCTGGGCGTGGCAAGTTGGCGAGTCAAGGATCTGGCGTCGTGCCATTAAGTAATAGCATTTATGATATTAAATAAGGATTGTTATATTCTTCATTAATTATGTTTTCATATTTGATGTCATCATATATATTGATAAAAGAAGTAACATAAAGAAGATGAGACAGTTGCAAAGCTTGGCACAAAAAAAAAAAAAAACACTTCAAGGACATATATCTCTACAACATAAAAATAACAAAAGTAGACTTCCTTTTTGGTGCGACATTGATTTTGGTACTTCCATCCCCCGCATGCGATCCCAACGCCTCCACTTCCTCCATCGCATCATTCAATCTCCTAGCAATCCCCGACATGTAAGGAAACCATGACGTGAATAATGCCCACGATTTCCTAGCAACCCGCGCATGCCATCCTCCAATCACGCCACAAGAATTTCTCCCCGCTTATATCCAATGTGATCCCCTCCAATTATGGAATCTCCCAAGTTCAAATATAGCATCCACCAATCCTCCAATCACGGCCACATACAAATATAGCAGCCTCCAATCACGAGTACAAACATGCATGACATTCTTTCATCCAAAACGAGTTCCATAAAATGGCAGGGAGAGGCAGCGTTCACGAAGTTCTTGTATCGACATGGTGATGCTCCTTTTAAATCAATTGTGATGAGTTTCTTAAAATCAGATGCCATTGCTTTGTAGAAAGAAAATACAAGCTTAACATGAAGGTGCTCGAGATGATTCTTGGATCGATTTGTGTTTCTAGATGACACCATAAGCGTTAGCACGGGCTGCTATTGAGATTGTGAGGATCCACCATCGGTTCAAGTACTCATGGAGACCGAGTTCGAGTCGCAGGTCGCTGCTGCATAAGTTGTATGCATGAGCATGTCATGGCTTTTTCCTTAAGATCAATCTTATTACCTATTATTGTTGTTGTTGTCAAGCATCACTCTACTGTTTTCATGTATATGTTGTTGGAGCTAGGTGTCTTACAGGTCTTCTTTTTCATTAGTTGAAAGTCTGCTTCTAAAACATGTGTCATTTGCGGCTCCTTGGAATAGTAGCCACCAAACTCATACATATTTTTCATTGCTAAAAGGGTGTATCATACGGCTATTTATATGGACCCTCATCCAATGCGTCAATCAGAATATAGTTTATTTTTAAACAAACATGACCACTAGCGACTCAAAGCATATCTTTTAGTTTGGATTATCACTTATGATAATTCATTTAATTTAAAATTATATATTTTAATTATTTTTTATCATGTTGGACCTATCACTACTACAAATTTGATTTTACGGGGTGTTTCGATTTTTTATTTTCCGTGGCGGGCATTTGAGAAACCGCCACGGAAAATAGGTGGCTGGCACCCCCTCAGGCCAGGGAAAAACCGCCACGGTTAATCGATTAACCGTGGCGGGCATTGTAAAATAACCGCCACGGTTAATCCTATTAACCGTGGCGGGCATTGTAAAATAACCGCCACGGTAAATAGTTTAACCGTGGCGGTTATTGTAATAAGCCCGCCGCGAAAATGAGGCCCAACCCAAGAGCCGAAGAGGCCCGGATCCAATGGAAAAGCCCCGGTTCACGATTGTCTGTATATATATACCGGACCTAGGGTTTGAGATCCCATTCCCATTCCCTCTCTCTCCCTAACCCGGCCGCCCCTCCCTCTCTATCTCCCGAGAGCGACCAAACTCCCCTCGATCTCCTGCGTCGCGCCCCCCTCCCGTCGCCCCCCTCCCCTTCCTTCCATCATGCCGGCGGTGAGTAGCGAGGCCCTCACCCACCTCGGCGGCGGCGGCGGACCTCCCCCAACCGGTCCAAGCGGCGGCGGCGGCGCAATGGCGGTGAGCCACCCCGGCGGACGGCGTCCCCTACCGCGGATCCAAGCACGGCGGCCAAGCGCCGAGCTCCTCCACCGGCGGCGACTCCCTCCCCGATCCGGCCATGGGCGCGGTGGATCCGTAGCGGCTCCCTCGAGATCGGTGGCGTGGTGGTGGATCTCCTTCCTCGGCGGTGGCGCGGCTCGAATCCGGCGACTCCTTCCTCGGCGGGCGGGCGGTGGCGGATCTCCTTCCTCGGCGGTGGCGTGGCTCCTCGAATCCGGTGACTCCTTCCTCGACGGGCGTGGTGGCGGGTCTCGGCGGTGGGAGGCACCCGGGCGGCGCATCAGCGGCGGCGGATCGGATCCCGGCGGCGTCACTGCACTGGCTGGCGGCGGGCTCGGCACCCTAACCCTAATGGGCCCAGATCTGGCGGGCGCCGGGATCTGGGCCCATTAGGGTTAGGTTTTGGATTTTCTTTTTATTTATTTTTTTAATTTATTTACCATGGCGGGCATTGTAAGAAGACCGCCACGGTTATCTCTATTTTCCGTGGCGGGCATTGTTAAATAAGCGCCCACGGTTAATCGTTCGATGCCAAGTGACCCTAAACTGGCGTGGCGGTTTTAATGTCGCCCACGAAAAATCAAAAAAGTCCGCCCGCGGAAAATCAATCCTGTAGTAGTGTATGATTGCTTGCTTGTTGAATGTAGTTTTCCTCTACCCTTTTTCGACCTTCGACGAGCGGTTTTGAAAGAAAACCAAACAAAAAGCACAAAAGCGTCCAACAATTTTCCACCCTCAATAAATGACATTATCGATAATTATTTACTTTGATTGGCGATTGGAGCTACGTGCCTCGCCTAGGATTTAACCATAGTCGTTGGGATCGTGTAATCTATGACAACCCATGCATTGGCGAGCATTACTCAATCCATATGCCTAATGAAGCTTGCACATCGTGCATTCCATTCCTGGACAAACATCATGATGTCTATGAGTTTGTGAGCCTATAATACTACATTTTTATGAACTTTGTTTTTGGATTAAATGTTATTTTAACGTTGATATCAATTGTACTTGTTATCTTATCATGCGATCTGAGTATTTTATTACAAAAGTTTAGTTATCCCGTGGCAGCGCGGAGGCGTGATACTAGTCAAGGGCATAACTACAAGAGTAAAAAATTTATTATGACATAAATGAAAAGCAAACTATCAAACTCAAGAAGACCTGTCAGCTAGATCTCACTCAGAGAACCAAGGGTGTAAAAGGAAAGTCACCCGTTGGCATCAATGTGAGAAAACCATTGATCAATGCGCAAAATCTCAAAAACAAATCAGGAGTCTAAAAGGAAAGCCGTTAGGAGTATCGATGTAAAAAATTCATGAACGGATCTACAAGATCTCAAACTAACTTAGAGAAGCACGGGTGTAAAAAATAGAAGGTCACCAAGGGAATGGATGTGAGTAAGCTAGGGATCGACGCGACACACAAAATTTTAAACGAATAGATGTGACAAAACTAGGGATCAACACTACACACAAACAAAATTTGAAACGAATTGATGTGAGAAAACTTGGGATCGACACGACACAGAGAATTTCAAACATTAAACAAAAAAGAAATGATGTGAGAAAACTTGGGATCGACACGACACAGAGAATTTCAAACATTAAACAAAAAAGAAATCAGAGGTGTAGAATAAAAGCAGCCAGGGCATGGATGTGACTTTTGAGAAAGCCGACGTATGCGCACGAAATCTCAAAAAATTTAGACCATTTTCGATTTGTGCGTGTCATCCTTGCGCAGGGGCCATGCTAATCTTCTCTGTATTGTTCCAATTTTAGTGGGTGTCTCAATGAGTGTCCCCAAAGAGACAAAGCAGTTGCTGTCTCATGGGATTATAACACGGTCTTTCCTCGTTTAGCTTGACTGTATGGCACTAAAAAACGTTTACCTATCAAGCCTAATAAAAAAAACGTTTCGCTATCCAGCAACCCCCTTCTCGTGGGCCGGCTTCCCATGTCAGCCCATTGTGACGACGCGACGCTTGCAGGCCAGCCTGCGCTTCTCTAGCTCTCGAAATCGTGCGAATTGGCTTGTAGTCGATGGTAGGACGGTCAGGTGGGGCGCTACCCAGGGGTTCAAATCCCGGTGCTCGCACCTTTCTTGGGATTTTCCCAAGATTTACGGCGTTGTGCATTAAGTGGTAAGCGGCGTTCCGTCGACGACGGCGCCTATGGTGACTTCGAGAATCTCGAGATCTGCCGGCCGCCCAGGTCCTTCGGAGGTGCTCATAGGGGTAGGGTTTTGCAACGTGTGTTCATAGGGGTGAGTGTGCGCGTGTGTGGCGTCTGCGTTGTCTTTGTGGAATTCTCAAAAAAAAAAAAAAGCTCTCGAAATCGTGCATACAAGTTACACGTAATCAAACTGATTATACAGAGATTACACAATTACTTTAATTGTTATAACGGATTATAAAACAGTATATATATTTACATATATACTAGCAAAACATGCCCGTCGCGTTGCACGGGGCATATGTGTAATTTAGTAATTTATTGTTCTGTACTAATGTCATAAGCATGTCTATAGATTGATTTGTTGTAGCAAAAATTGTCCGAGACAAACGTCTTGAAATGGTTTTTTTTTTTTTTTTTCCTTGTCTTTCTTATTCTTTTAATTATTTATTTCTCATTTCCCTTCGTTATCGACGGTCTCTCTTTCTTCTCTGCCGCCCGCTAGATCTTTTCTCTATTTCTATTTCTAATTTTTTTTGGATTCGGATTTGACTTCAATCCAATATTACTTGGTTGAGATAAGAGATTTCCTGGTTTGCCCTACTGTATACCTGACCTTTGTTTTGCTTATGAAAACACGTAGGATTAGTTGTCTCAGAATTCAGTTGTGCGGTCATTTTGGGATCAGATCGAAGAGTTCCCTTTTTATTCGATTCGGTGTACCTTGTCGATTCCTGCCTCTCCACAGGTCTTTTTATTATTATTATTTTGTCCTTCTCAGACAAACAACATCGTGTATGCGGAGGCACGCAGATGTACTTGTGTGATAAACTCTGGGTGGAATTTTTTTTTTTGCCTTAAATGGTTGTTTATTCCAATAACAGAAGAAGTCACGGCTAACACGAAGCATCTAGTTGCCGTAGTGATAAGTAATAAGTTTTACTTTTTCCATTTTTTTTGCAAAACCTTTTTATCCACTTTCCGTAGTGCATTCACGTTTTTCCTTTCTTTTTTGAACTTATAATGCTATATGCGCATGTTTTTTGAGCCGGAGCTTGGAAAGTCCAGGCCCAAGACACTCGTACACGAAAGCTGAGCCAGGACGGGCCCATGTATGCGCGGAATAGGCCCAGTCTCGCATAGATAGCTCGCGACGCTCGTAACCGACCGGGATATAATTTTTTTTTTCTACGATGGATTTGTGCAGGAACGGAACCGAGTGGAATAATTAACCGGAACCGAGCGTAAGTAACAGGCAGGCAGAAAAAAAGTGGAGGCAGAAATTTTCTCTCTTTATTAGTATACTAGCAAAATATGCCCGTGCGTTGCAGACCGGGAATCGGGATGACGTATATGTAATTTATTAGTTTGTACTCGTGCCAAAAGTTGTTGTGCATGGTAACAACACGCTGGAGCTTGTTGCTTTGCCATTCAGGACATAACATGCACCATGTCCGCGTGTTGTAACGGTTAAAAGTTTATCGAAAGCAATTATAAGTAAAGGAAGCACGAAACTTACGCACGGTGTATTTCCACTTGCCGAGAGATCAAGGACATATGAATTGAGGCTTTGATATAATTATGTTGTTGAATAAAGGCTTAGTTGTATTGTTGTTTTTTTTTTTGGCCAAAAGCTTGCCTTGTCGTTTAATTTTGCTTTTGATTGCTTTTAAAAAACTCAAGGTTGCTGACGCTGGCCATCAAATTCATCAAAATTATCTTTTAAAATAAAAAATGATTCGATGTCAAATACTACTTTGTTTGGTCATTGTGCTTGTTTTTATATTTTTATTGAGGCCCGGAGGCGTGTCCCGTATGATTTTGATTTGATTATTTCTGATTTCATTGATTCGTGAATCGATTTCTGTTAATTTTGTGATTGCTGTGAATATACATATATATGTTTCAATTTATCCTTAGATTTGGGAAATTCCTTGCCCAACGTTGGTCTCCAATTCTAATGTGTTTTTACTGGATTTAGAACTCTTCTTTATTTACTTGTTTCATAGTGTTCGTTGATCGCTGAGTAGTATTGCGGCAGCGGCGTGGTACCAATCTGCTTTATCAATTAGCGTACAGGCAACTCAATTAATTGAAGTGTGTGTGCACTCAGGTCTGAGATCAATGGTCATGTAATGATACTTGTATGTACACAGTGCGTATATGCAAGTATGCGGTGGATTCAGATTCTAGCATCGGCGAGCACGTCGAGAAGACGTTCCGCGGCGGCCACCTGGGCGCATACGCCTCACCACCTTTGCCTTGCATGTTGATATATTTATTATAAATCAGTCCGTATCCGACTTCTGATTGAAACAATGAAAGTCCTGGTTTTGCAAGACACATACTCCCTCGCGTGTAGGCAAGGGCAGGCAGAAAAGGCAGACCCAAAAAAGTCAAGAAATTTTCTCTCTTTATTAGTAGGTATAGATATAGATATAGATATAGATAAGCTCCATCATTTATCTATAAAAAATTATTATAGTCGCGCGTACATACGTGCACAAACGATTGATCGATCGGGGCTGCAGCTTCTTCACGTCACAGCAGGTTGCGGATGATCTCATCATCAGCCGCGCCGGCGTCGGTGCCGTCGACGACGGCGGTGGCGGCCACCGACGGGTGGTCTTCCTCCAGCAGCCGTGCGAGCTGCTCGGCGAGGCCGTCGAGCTCGGCGTGGAGCCTCCGGATGTAGACGCAAGCCTCCCGCAGCACCCGCGCCCTCGACGACGACGCTTTTGCCATTGGCCGCCGCCGCCGCCTCGCGAGGGAGGGAGGGCAAGCAGCCTCGAGACGAGCTCGTCGTCGGCCGCCGCCACTTGCTGATGATGCTCGGCCGGTGCCGGCGTCGACGGTCTCCTCCTCCGACGGCTCGACGACGACGACATATAGTGTGAAGCTAGCTAGAGGTAGCAGATCGATCGAGAGTGTAATAATGCAGAAAACTATGGATCGATCGTGTATTACTTATATATTAGTGTGGTTGTGTGCGCGGTCAGTGTGATGCATTCATTCTACCATGTGACATGCATGATCCATCCATGCATGTACGTACGTGTGTGATGTGTCGACTACACACTGCCCCTGTTAATTCATTAATTGTAGTACGCACTACCTACCCTCTAACGTAGGGAATGCACATTTTGTCTTCTCTACATTTTTCCCATGTCCTTCAGTCGTCCAATTGTGCAGTAGCTTGGCTGTTGCAAAACGTGATATATAATTGGCGCGGCTTCACTTCACTACTGAAACCATTTTCTTTTTTTTTAGGTTTTAGCACCATGAACAACTTCATCAACGGAGCTAGAGCCGTTTAATTTGGTAAATCGTTTGGTAAAATAGTTCCACCCATAAAAAACATGCTCCGTTAGATTGCGCGGCGTAGGATGAGGTAGAGCCGGATGTACTATTTTTTGGCTCATCATACCTCAAACCTATGTGAGAGTATGATTTAAGGGGTGACCAAAAGCCGTTTTGTCTTACCCCTGTTTGGCACAAAAGCGGCTTCTTTGCCGCTTTTAGGAGCCATGCCAAACGTCTAATAGAAGCCGGGCGCCATCTCGGATTCTTCACAAACCTATACTCCCTCAATCCTGAAATACATGACGTTGTGTGATGCGTCAATCCACAAAATAGAGATGGCGTTATGTGATGCGTCTTTGGTTAAACTTTCTTAACTTCCAAAAGATTTTTAGAAAATGTGAGCAACATTTGTATCACTAAACAAGTTTATTATGAGAGTACAATCTATCTAATGATATTAATAATGCATTCTAAATATATTCTTTAACATATAATTGGTCAAAGTTTATTTGAGAATGGCATCTATTTTGGGAGTACATGTATGGTTTAGTCAGCATTTAGAGGAAATGCAAATATCCTTTTCTGCAAATAGAAAATGCAATCACCCTAGTTCGTTCAATTTTCTGCATCTATATATATATGTCATGTCTTTAGGAAATTAGCTGGACTTTTTCAGTTTCATATTTGTTCAAATCTTCAAAAACAATTATAATTTTATATACCTCACTGCCGAAACGTGTTCATCAGCCGCGTGTGCTAGTTGCCTGATGCATGATTGCCTGCCTGCATGTGCCAACGCCCAACACAGTTTTGTCATCCACTACAGTGGCAGCAGCTATGCTTCCAGACATGGTCCGAGCGACATGAGCGACATGTTGCCTGAAGATCGGGCTTGGTTTTCAGCTGTGTTAGCACCACTACACACTCGCATCAAAGGAAGGCGACAAGGTACTATCAATGCTTTCAGACAATCTTCAGTGCATCACCAATAGTCGCTAATGCTATATATTCATGCACTAGTAATTCCTTCTCTTTTTTTTCCCTGAGATGTTACATAAGTGTGTGTGCCACTAATTAACATACATACATTGTTCAGTAGAACTGATCTATAAGAAAAGGAAAACGAATTGAAGGTAGGTTTATTGTAACCGGTATATAACAACTCTGCTCATGGGATCCACATGAAACCTGACCCATCTACTTCAGTATCATAGTGATAGCATCGACTCAACTCATGTAACACTTTACTAGTACAAAGGCGCACACATGCACATTCAATGGTTCCTTTTCATACAGTCCGTGTTCCGCACTTCCGCAGCCATCCTGGCCATGTTCCGCACTTCCGCTCCTGCCATCCAGCCTGAGATGGAGCCTCTCCTGCATTATGGAGAAAATACATTTTACATGGGCAAGTCATATGTAAAAAATCTCAAAGATTGATGTTTCTGAAGCTTAATCAGTAATTGTTTCAGTTTTCATTCATAAGATACGATTTTTGTCTCAGATGAAAACATTTGAGCTCGTGAACTACTGCGATTTAGAGGATCATATCCTTGGGAGAGAAACAGACTGCACATGCTGACATTCTGGGATTAAAGAATTTGAAATGAATTACATTAATTACACTCATGAAATCTTCCAAAATTTAAAGATCATAGCACACCTTAGATGCAATTCGAAAATAAGACAAACAAGGTCCTTTCAGTTCAATCACGGTCAAGTGGCCACTAATGGAAGCAGGCAAGCAGCCGTCAATCACTAACAAGATGTTTCATGCAGTGAACATGGCTAAACAGTAAAAGTAACAACCCTGCTGTGGCTTGTCTGCTATAGCTGATGGAGGACTCTCAGGATGGCGAATGAAGTCGCTCAAGCTGATGTCTACAAGTATCTGAGAAAACTGTCTGCAAAAATTTGAGTTTCTCATCTGGAGATGTCTGGTGACTCTGTGATACTTTTGTGAGCCCTGCTGTGGCTTGTCTTTGTCTTTCTGTTGCTATTAGATGTAGTCTGGGCAAGTCTATCTTCGCTAGGATATGTCAGCTGGAGTTTATCTGTTGATACCTGCAGGCTTCTAGTTTCTCCTCTTTTGTTCTCTTTTGTTGGAACAGGTAGTAGTACTACCTGACCAAAGTCTAATCTTGGCTGCGCTCACATCTTGAAACGCTGTATTTCCATTATCTTTTAATGGAATGGGGTTGATCCTCGCTTCGAAAAAAAAAAGTAACTACCCTGTGGTCACATTTCTGGTCATGTAGGATAGGAAGCACAGGGAGGTCATCCAGGTTTCAAGGATGCAGCACATGCACATGGCTGATTGCTCCGGGAGTTAAGAGTCATTGGTGCTTTTGTTAAGGAAATAAGATAGTTGGTTTGTTAGCTGCAGACATTAATATTGGATTAGAATTCAGTCGAGTTTGTGTTGAGGAAGGATTTGTAACTTGTCCTAAATATTCAGTCACAGGTATTTGGTAAACCTCAAGCAATAAATTGAATGTAGTTCCCCAATTCCCTGATGTGCTCTCCTACCGCCTCTACACCATCGCTGGCGCCCAGGCCTTGACCTTGTGGTCCAGGTGCTCACCCTGCCACCTCTCATGACCATACATTGAGCATTCATACAGCAACCAACCATCCACCGCCATCTCATTTCCCAACCAGTTTGGGCCACTTAACTAGGTGGTAGCACCTAGCATGCCTAGTCTCATTAAAAAACGATCAAGCACTAGATATGCACAACGATCAAATTATCAGTTCACTTGTAAGTTCATGCAATTAGAACAGATGCATGCCTTTAACTATGTGTACTGTACAAGTCAACTACAACAGAAGGGATTTTTCAAATTTGGTAAATCAATGGAAGATTGCTCGTGTTATACTCAATAATATATGGTCAGTTCACTAATCCATTTAAGCATTTTAGTATCATGTGCACAGAATTTTCAACCTTGCTTTGTAATGAATATAGCAAGTTGCTGCCCTGAAAAAATTTATACAAATATTGAAAGCGATAAGCAAGTGGTTCACCTTACTCCAGCATTAAGCAAAGCATTTTTTCTTCTCTGCGAAAATAAAAAAATAAACCAAATGACATCAGTCAACCACTTGGAATATTTTTCTGAACAGGCATGCATATGGACGAATTGTCTTCAACATTTGTAAGATACTCACCCATCGCTCAACTTCTGATGCTGATTCAGAAAGTCGCCTCCGAAGAATAGATTTTTTTCTGCTTCACAGCTCTCTACATCAATATCTGCACAGATGAAAACCATTGAGAACTGTTGTTGCTTCAAACCCAATGGTATATAAAATGCTGTGTCTAGTATATTTGCATTAAAAAGGTCCTTCAAAACACCATGAAAAAAAGGAGGATAGTTTGGTCTTTACCATAATAGTAAGTTGATAGGATGTCGATACGCTTCGATTGGCTGACAAAAAGGAAGAAAAACATAGTACAGAACATTAGAGCTTCATTTGTCCAGCACACCCTAAAATATGACCAATAGATTGTGGATGAAGTCAAATATTTTCAATTATGCATTGTCAGTGGCATTGACAGGCAACCTATATCAAAACAGACTGGCAAACTCTATTGAAATGAACATTTAAATGCAATAAGAAAAACAAAAGTCATCATTTTAACAGGCTTTTCCAGATATTTGCAAATATCTAAACAATCATACCAATAACCAAAAAACACAGAAGAAAAACACTAAAAGAGCTAAACAAATATGCAGGTTTTGTGCATAAGAACTGTCTTGCAGGTAGATACATACCATTACAAAAATGCCTTCTCTCCGGTTGGAAGCCTCTCTAGTTTACTCAATGTATCATCACCTTTAGTGACCCTCGAATACAGCATACTGAAATTTGTTATGTGCCAATCTCGGTCAGTGATGTAGATGATATTAATCATAAAAGATTTTTGTGTATTGTTAAACACCTGGCCATCAAGGTGTGGTGAATCGCCCAGAAGGATAGAAAAAAGAAGAGCCAGCGCTGTCTGGATCAGAGTGCCTTGTTGAAGGAATGAAAATAGTTACATGTTATGAGATAACTATTAGGTACATACAAAAGAAACTGATAATAAATGTTTTCCAGAGCTTTGTTATTTCAACATACATTGCATTCCTCTGGATATTATGTACATAACCACAAAAGGATGTATGGAAAATCACAAGTAGTGATCTTAATCTTTTTCCAAATAAATAAAAACTTACTAACCATTGCAGAAGTTTTCAAGTGCGTTGAAAAAATACTACATGCTCATCTATTAGGCCAGAACCAGAAGGCTTAAAGGTGATATGTTAAAAAGACAGTGGTCTGCTGAAGTTATAAACAAGAGCGCACCTTCCCATGGAGAGGATTCCCCCGACATGCTTGACACTACTAAATTCACCAACAATTGTTTTCTCTGCTTCTCTTTTCTGCTCTGCATTCATAGGGGCAGCTCGACCTGACATAACATCAGCAACTTGTGCAACGAAACCCTTGTCAACCTAGAAAAGGCAGAAATGCATTGCGTTGTTAACTGAGAAAGAAAAACTAGAGATTTGTGTTTACAGGTAGTAAATAAAAGTGACTCAAACTGATGAATACCGGAAAAAATGATTTGTGTTGTAGCATCCAAGCCGCACAAGTTTGAAAAATATGTTCGACGGTCTTAGGTGCAACGCGAGGAAAGAAGCCAAACTCGATATCACCATAATTTGTCTGCAGGTAAAATTACAACAGAAGTAATCAGATGTACCGATCAGAACAGGAAGAAATACTGCAGAAAGGTAAAAATGGTATTTAGTAGTGCTGTAAATTCTGAGTCCCCTAACTGGCCAGATATGTCAACAGCTTTGGAATGACTGAATCAGTTCTGAGCTGTTAACAAGCATTTGTGAAGTCGTACAAATCATGTAAATACTACAGTTTTATTACGAAACATTCAACTAATGTAATTTTGGGGATGGAGTGATGCAAATCATAAGGTGATAAGTTTTTTTTTGACCGAAGTCAGCAAGGGAAACCCCAGCCTATTTTTTTTAATTTTTTAATAATGCAGCCTGTTTTAAATTCGCTCCCACGGGGAGTCGAACCCAGGTTTGTTGGGTGCTACTGAGGTGCTCTAACCACTAGGCTAGAGACCCTTTCGCATAAGGTGATAAGTTGATAACAAAAATACCAGAACCGATAAGAAAACTAGGCTGGCAGCTTGAGTGAATTGCGTGGAGAACAGAACACGCCATCTTCCCCGAATGAGAGATTACGAGTAACTGAGGAAATCATGTCTGGACAGAAGAATATGCAACATGGTATCAGTCTTCTTGGAAGAATCCTGACACCACCATGCAATGCAATTATAGACAGATTTGCCAGTTGAGCACTCTTATCCTCTAGTTATGTGTTCCTAGCAACTAGTAGCATACAAATCCTCCGACCAGTAAAGCAACAGCCAGTTGAGCACTCCAATCCAACATTCCTGTCCAGGAACTCTAATTCCTCTTCCAACAGCTCTTAAATGCAACTCAGCACCCACCTATTTCCACATTTCTGTGGTTTTGAACCGACTCTCGAACGAAATCACGCAACAGCAAGCCCGGCCAGCGTAACCAACTCACACTGATTCTCTCCAGCCAGATCCTCCTCCCACAGCTCTCAAATCACACTGATTCTCTCCCAGAGATCCTCCTCCCACATCTCTCAAATCCCTCATCAAACCTCGCGAATTCGATATCCTCGGGGCCGTTTCCTACCGCCCCAATGGCTACTAAAAATCGCACCTCTCGAGTGAATTTCATCAGAGCAACAGACATCGATCGGGGCTGGGCGAATCCAATCTAGCAGTCGCGGTTCGAATATCAAGGGGGCAGCAGAGGAGATGACGAGTGACCGACCTGGAAGACGACGCGGGCGGATCCGAGGTTGGGGTCGGAGGAGTAGAACGTGGAGGCGCCGTCGGCGCAGACGGCCGCCACGACGAGGACCGCCGCCGCCGCGGCACGGCGGAGTGGCACCGCCATTTTTTTTCTTCTCTCTTTTTTTTTTCCTTCCCGTTTTGCCCCCGCTGGTTTCGACGTTATGTTGTGGGGGCAGCGGTAGGAAAAAAAAGGCAAAAATAAACATTTGGCAACAAAACAAAGTTCAGGTCCATTTCGTCATTTGGAAATCATATGAGGTCTTTCAAAACGTCATTTATTTATGTGTGAGTTTTTTTTTAGGAAAGAGTCTTAGATTACATAGATTTTTAAGATATCATGTTATTTTTAAATAGAACAAAATCAATTTATATTTATATATTTATAAATTTATATTTATATATATCTTATGCAAACATCTAATTGTCTCTTAATAGCGTGTTCTGGACATCTCCAATTGTTTATCCACATTATCTCATGCTTCTATCTCAACATGTAACATTCCAATCTGTTTACCGGTACTTGGGACTAAAAAAAAGTTATCCTTTTATCCCTACCAAACCAAGGGATTTTTTCTATCTTTTTCTTTATTAGTCCCTAAAAGACATCTAGGGACTTTTTTATTAGTCCTTACTCCTTAGGACTAAAAAAAAAAAAAGTTTAGTCCCTAGCAACAAACTTGATTCATCTTTCACTTAATAGTCATATCATAAATAGAAATAAAAGTTATATATAAATAAATACATCTTAGGAAACGAGTTTTGCCCACACCTCGCTCTCAAAACAAAAGGTATGTTGTTTGTGGTTGTGTACAAGGTAGTAACTTGCTAAAAAACCATATATATGCATTGCAAGAAAAGAATTTTTTTCCTTTCAATTTGGAAGTTTTTGTTAGCACATACACTTTTTATTTCTCACTAAATTTCTGGCAAGGTTTGTGAGTCGATGAAAATTGGCACACACATTTATATACCACAACAACACACAGATGTCTTTCACAAGCTCCTATATTTGCTTAATATAAATTGCCTTTATAGGTAGGCAGGCGCCTACGGCATACGAATGTTTTCAAGTTGCGTTGATTGTATGCGCTCCTGGCGCCAAATTTTGGCTTGGGTCACTAATATTTTTTATATTTTTTATTATAACTAATTTTTTGGGATCAATATATTGAAAATCATAAGAATAAACGCAAAAATCATAAAATAAAAATTTTATTTATAATGTTTTGTCTTTTTTTTTTATTCATGCCATTTTTTTGTTAGACTACATGATTATGTCTACACAAGTGAATATATAATATGGTATGCTTTAGTATAAAAATTTTGTTGTAGCTTTAGATCTATGCTTTTTGTGTAATTAATTGAAATACACGTAGAAGGTAAACTTCTATAATTATTTTGTTGGACTAAAGCATACCATATTATATATTCAATGTGTAGATCTACTCATGTGGAGTCTAACAAAATTGAATTTTCTATTTTATGATTTTTCTACGATTTACTATGATTTTTCAAAGATTCACCAAATAAATAAATAAGATAAAACCTTCGTAGCAAAAACTTTATACTAAAGCATATCATATTATATATTCATTGTGTAGATCTAATCATGTGGAGTCTAACAAAATTAGATTTTTTATTTTATGATTTTTCTATGATTTACTATGTTTTCAAAGATTGGGATTTTTTTAAAAAAAAGAAAAGGCAAAGTTACTGTTACTACAGAAAACCCGCTGTCACTGTAGCAAACCGTGGTTACTGTAGCAAATCCGCCTTCAAAACCGCCGAGGGAGGTAATTTGCATGGTTTGGAAAGTTGAGGGAGGCGATTTGGCCCGGTTTTTGAGTTTGAGGAAATTAAACTTGGTGATAGTTGGGGAGGGAAAGTGGACTTTTTTTCCTAATTTATTTATTATGCCTTATTATTAGGTCTGAGCATTCTTGGGCCGGAAAAGCCTGGTTCCTTTGGGCTCAAAGTAGGGCTGATTTATTTTGGGCCCATTGTCATGCCCATTTCCATCTAACTACTTGAGCAGACCTGCCGAGCTTTTTTGGGCTAGACTAGACTGTGTGGGCGAATCAGGCCTAATAATAAAATTCCCTACCGGCAAGCATTATTGTCGCAGAAATGACTCCCGCTTCGACGAGGCGCCTATGGTGACTTCGAGAATCTTCCTGCCGGCTCCTCATAGGGGTAGGGTTTTTCGTGTATTCAAAAATAAATTCTCAAAAAAAAAAAAAAAAAAAAAATCTCAAGCCTCGTATATGATACTATTTATGGAGATACATACAAATGATAGGCCTTTCTATATATAGCAGCATAACTGTATTACTATTAAATATTATATGTATTAATCACCTGCATGATGAGGTGCAGGTAGGATTTGTTTTTGTTCCTTGTGATTCAGCAGGTAGGATTGTGGTCTATACTAAAGAGTGTTGAGCCAAATGGACCACTCTTTAAATGGCTAGGCAAGGCAAGGCATATAAAAAGTTAGGCTATTATATATGCTGATGTATGGTGGATTAGTTTGTAAGTAAAGAAAGAAAGGCTATCATGGGGGAGAACTAGTAGGAGTAGTATACAAATATATAGTATATATAAATTAAATATACTATATATAAATTAATATATATAAATGAATAAAAAGGGCAAGAAGTTTCAAAATAATTCTTTTCTTAGAGGAATCATGCTGCATGCATAGGGCGCTGCAGTGTGTAAACCTAGCTAATACCACCACTTGGATAAATTCTCTTTCTCTGTCTCTCTCTCTCTCAAAGCATCGATCCATCTACAATGATGCAAGTGGAAAAGGCTAGTGACCAAACTGTTTTTGGGAATATTTTGGTGACCGATCAGAGAGAGAGAGAGAGTAGGAATTTGGCCACTTTTCCGCGCATGACGGCGGCACGAGGCATTTGTACCCTTTCGGTGGGCCCGGCCGGCCAAGTTTCACACCAGGGGCATGCTTGATGCGTCCTCTCGATCATATCCTAGCTGCTGCTTTCAGCCCCAGCACTCCATTGAATTTGAAACCATGAGCTAGAGAGCTAGCGTTTTGGCATGGATCGCCTTTATTTGAGGTGTTCTTGGTTTCTAAGCAATCAATCAGCAACCACCTTTTGTTGCTGTTGCCGCCTCATCTTTTCCTTACGTACGTGCCTTGCCAAACTCTACAAGTCCATATATCTGCGTGTGCGTGCTTGCTCTCTCTCTCTTGTGTGTGTGTGGTGCATGGAAAAGGCGGATCGATGGAGGTTAGCTGGCTACGGTGCCTGCTTGGACACTTGACTAGTTGTCATATATACCAAGCTACTAAGCATGGGCTCAATAGACTTTTCTCAAACAAGCTAGGGCAAAAAGATCACCTAGCTTTTTGTGTTACTTGTCAGTGTGTGAGATTGAGCAAACAAGCAAAAAATCTAGCTTTTCTACATGGAAACGTGTCCGTGTATGTGCACTTGCATGGAAGCTAGGATCATGCTCCCTCTGTCCCTCTGAAACATCGAACATATTTTTAAAAGTGTCTTAAGTCAAACTTTTTGAAGTTTGACCAAATTTCTAGAAAAACTCGTTAAGATTTATGTTACCAAATTAGTACCATTAGCTTTATCATAAAAATATTTTCATAAGGTGCTCATTTTATATCATAAATGTTATCACTCTTTCTATAAAGTTGGCACGGATTCTAGGTACACATACGCCGGCAAAGGGCAATTGTAACTACCGTTTAACGGCTACTTTTATTTACCAAGAGCCATGGGTTGACCCCCGGCAAAGCCTTTGCCGAGCGTATGTGTAGACGGTGTTCGGCAAAGAACCTCTCGGTGTTAAAAAAATTTCCCCAAAGGTTGTTTTAATTATAACTCTTTGCTCAGCAAAGACTTTGCCGAAAGCATTTTAGCATTTGCCGAGCGCCCGTGACCAGTTTCCTGTAGTGATTAGAGTTGGTGGTTCCCCACCAAGCTATGCCATCATCATCATCAATTAACCATGCGTACATGGTAAATACTCTATCCCAACACAACTAACCATGCATGCATGCGCGTGCACGCGGGGATGAAAAATCGGTGCATGTGACAGGATGCATAATCATGCATGCATCAAATATCAATCACCTGCCTACTAATAAGCTCGTGTCACTATCATTTAACTAGTCAAAAGTGGGACGGATTGGGAGTGCACTTACGCCCCAATCCACTCATCACGCGAGCACGACTCTTCTCCGGCCAAGGCCACCAACGCCGGCCAACGAGAAACTAATAACCAACCTCATCACCTCGATCACGCCACAAGTTAAGCACGTACGTCTCGATCGTTCCTTCACATCTGTCCTGTCGTCCCGTGTCGACACATGTCTTGTTACCACGACATCACTCCTAATAAACAATCTTATGCGTGTTTCACGTTTTTTGTCTCTCCCAATGTGCGATGAACACTACTTCTACTACGTATATAGATTTGTTATTGGGATTATTATTGTTGTTTGTATAGGTAGGCTCACTAATTAAGGCCCTTTCAATAACAGAGATGTCAAAAGTTTTGGTGTCTCGAAATCATATCTAGTGAATTTTAGAGGCGGTCAACGTATTTAAAGAGATAGCCCAAAAAATTGTTCTCTATATTTTTTAAAAAAATTTGGAAGTCTAGATCACAACAGGATAACTCTAAGATTGTGATCCATGGAGGGCACCTCCTCACCAAGACTAGCCAAATTCAGGGCATTTGTGATCCATGGCGAGGTCAGAGTGGAGATGTTGGCCCCTCACACTGGTGCATGTCGATGGTACAGGGCATGTTGGTAGACACTAATCTCTCTCCCACTTTCTCATTCTCCTTTTCATATTCCTCACTCTCTCTTCTTCGTCAAAATTTGAATCTCATGATGCACCACCGGAATTGGTTAAGGCCATGTCCAAGGTGGCACATTAGCAGATATCACACTGGCAAGGGAGACATCCACAATGGCTTTAGCGTAGGGTCCACACGACAATGGAACAATGGCACGGTGGGCTCCACAACAGCAAGGGCAATATTCACAATCACACATCGGCATCAGTGGCTTTCTACAACGGGTGGTAGGGAACAAATGAGGCAGTGGCGGCTTTGGTCGGTGGCTTGCATTGGCGGGGTCGGCGAGGGGCTTGTACCTTTTGTCTAATCCATTTACAAAGGCGCATGAATGACCACCCTTGTACAACCTGATTAGTAGAGACCTATGAATAGAGATAGGGCCGACAGTTTTATGTGTAAATGCTTTATATTCTTTATTTTAGAGATTATAAACAATGGGGTGCTCAGATGCTAGAATAATATCCTAGTGACCACCTTTTTTTGTGGTGGTAACTTGTCTCTGCCTACGTTGTATGTGGGAAGTCTCACAACTCGTCTCCAGAAATCGATGTCCAAAAATGGTTGGCATAAGGCGGCCACCAAAAACGTTTTGTAGAAAGCAACTTGAAGAATTTCTAGAGGTGGTTGGCCCCGTCTGAAAAACACCGATTTCCAAAAGGCCTTTGCTTAGACATTAGGTGATGTAGATGAAGAATCGTCTCTAAAAACATGTTTATATACCTACATTAAAATGCCTTTTCTAGTAGACCTTTATTTTTTTCTTGAATGCGTGACCATGTTCTTTAATTCTTTTCCCGTACTATATGTACAATGATCATGTCATGAACAATTTGGTGCCTCGTCGCTATAATACTCTCGTAGTGATAATGACCACTTCTTGTTAACAAATAATAAATTCGTTTCAAGGCATTGTGTTGATTATGTACGTGCGGTATAGTTGTCAATCTCTATCCTTCCAAAGTCCAAACTACTTACCTCGGTTTTCAATTATACTCGCATCAAGCTTTTGTAAATTTAATTTGAGCGCAGAAATATATGGAAAACATCTACAATATCAATTTATACGAATAATAAAAAAAAATCTTCATGAAACATATCTCTCTTAATAGTGTATCTATTTGAACATGTAGATAATATTAACATATATTTCTATAAGAAAAAAATAGACAAAACTAGTGAAATTAATTTGACACACACAAAGCTTTTTTTTTTTTTTTTTTGAAAAAGTCCCACACAAAGCTATAACAAATTATAATTCCAAACAACCAATCCTGCTGCTTAATGAAATACGCGCTTGCGAAGCGTGATCGCAAAAAGAAAAAAAAATCCAAACAAACAGAGCAAATTAATTAGTGACTGATGGATGTGCGTGAGCGTGACATTGCGACACGTACGTACGGTGACCGTGACCAGGTCAGTAGTTTGGTGACGCTGATCGTGATCGTCCATCAAATGTTGTTGCCTTGCAACTGCAAGAGCTCACAATAATCCGATCGATGTGATGGCGGCCGTGGAAAGTGAGCGACGCCCGGGGCCTGTGGGCAATCATGCATCGTGTGTTTCTTCCACGACCGAAAGGCGGGCGGCGAAAGCTTTGCCGACGGCGGCCGCCGCGGCGTGTGCTTCTGGACCGCCGGATTGTACATCGGACGACGGAGAGCTACCGTGTACGTCTAGCTGCCGATGGTGGATGGAGACGGCACGTAGTACTCGTACAGGTGCGTGTGGATATATATATATATAGCTGAGTTGATAGCGACGGAGCTAAGTTAGCACGCAGCAGCGATCAAGACTACTTACTCAAGAGAGAGACACACACAATGCAACAAAGGCGCGTTCATGGATTGCAATTGGATGGATGAGTTCTTGGTTAACCTATATATATCTATCTATATCTGTTTATTATTTATTATATTATTTGCTGGTGATTCGGACGTCACTTGGATTGCCTGATGCACTGTGTGTGATGGGTGATCGATGATTGCTTCTTGTGACTTTTGCTGCAGTGCCTAGTGGCTTTATCGATCGCTTGACTATGTCAGAACGTGTTCTTGACGGTTTGGATCCGCCTCCGGATTTTCTCACTCGCAAGATTATTAAGAAATAATACATTACAGTATCCAACCGAAATCAAATAAATTATAGGACCCATCATAAAAAATACTATGTGCAATAAAGGATTAACAATGTATGAGAAATTGACTAGATGGACGAATTTAAGTCTAAAAGTCGAGTTTGAGTACTAAAATGATCGTTTTGAAAGTTCAACGATGAAACTAAGCCTCAAGTAATCACTATTGCTGAAAATTTCCTGTCGGATTTTAAAATAGCAAAACCCGACAAGAAAAATGGTAATTAGTTACATGGTTTTTTAATTTAAAAATGAATACTAATAAATTTTAGAAAGTAGGCATGTTTTATTAGGAATTATCTAGTACAAACAAACCCCCCCGTGTAAACCATGCAAACTTCTAATCTGGGTCATACAATACTGATCCAAGGAGAACGAGGTGATAACCACGGGGGAGGGAGGGGATTTGCAAAAGTGTGATTACGAGCAGGCGATTAAGTGTAAATTACCTAATCCTCTTGTGTCCCTTGGATCAACATTTTGTGGCTCAGATTAAAAGTTTACATGGTTTGCACGGAAGGGTTATACGTTGTCGGTTTTATTATCAATCTTCCGATCCTCTCTAATATTAAAGAGCGAAAGTTTTTTCTGTTGTTCATTAATTAATTGCTCACAAGTGTCCGGCCGGTATTACAGGGTATGTTTGCTAGATTTTAGGGAAAAAAAAAAGAAGTGCTGGGGGTAAACCATGGAAACTTCTAATCTATTTTTTTTTTTATAAAAGCAAATCTGTTCGGTATTGGTAGTTCCGTAGTCAAATATTTTTTTGATGTTTAGGTTGTGCGGTTCTCGTATTGTTAATTCATCCACCGAGAGTCTATATCTATATATAAATAGAGAGAGAGAATAATATGAGCGAGGAAAAGAAAGAATATCGTCGCGCACACACACTGTCTCTAGATCTCTCTTGCTTTGCGTAGCTAGATTCCATTTTCCATATATCAGCATGTGGAAAGCAAGGTGCCCAGCTCTTTTGGCAACCTTCAATTAGCACGTACAGAAGCAGTCAATGCAACAACCCACGCCAGACGCTCATCCTAGACTTGTTCAAACTAACCTCTGTTTAACCTGCTTAAAGCCGTTTGAACAATACTCCCTCCATACCTAAAAATCTACGTTTAGGACATCGATACGGTCTCCAAAACACAACTTTGGCCTCTTATTATTATAAAAATATTTATCGAAGAGTGATATATATATATACTTTTATAAAAGTATTTTTTAAAATAAATCTATTCATATAGGTTTCATATTTGCAAATTCAACAACGTAAAAAGTTATTGATGATTTATATTCCCAATGTTTGACCCAAACCTTGTCCTAAATGTCAAGCCTTTTTGGGTATGGAGGAGTACATAATAATAATATACACTACTGTTCGGCTGGTGTTTCTACGGTTGATGCTGATTTTTCAGTTTAAATGATCTATAAATTAACTTAGCCCGAATAATTAATGACTACTTGGTAGCGTTTAGAAAAGCACTGCGTACCTAACCATATGGCGCCCACCATCATCTTCCCATATCATTTCACACACTAAACAGGCAGAAGCCATCAAATCAACTCTTGACAGGTAGTCCAGGTCAGGTTTCCATGCTTGGCCAGTTGCTTGCCCGGACCCGATCCGTCTCTTCCCATTTCTGTGGCTGCCAACAACCGGCCTGCGGTTGCTTTCCATCAGCAGCAAGCATCCATCATCCATGGATAGATAGATAGGTAGATCAATCGATGGGGAGTTCGTTAATTGCTGCTGCCCCTCGATCCATCGTCGTCGTTGTCGTCGTCGTCGTCTAGGTCTGGTTTCTGGCCGGTGCCGTGTGTCACCTCCAATTCCACTTTGACGCACACGGGGCATCTATGCTCATTTACAGTGATAGATGGGAATAGGAATAGGATCGATCGTTGGTGCTCCATCGTCGATCGATCGCGCTCCACCAGCTGGACTGGCAGGAGGAACCATGCATGCACTGCACGCGACCTGCGGACCGGTCTCGAAAAGCGCACGCGCGTGCTCGTCAGGTCCCTTGTACGGATAAGTGCTTATGAGCCGGCTATTCAGCAGTGTTTTTCTCTCATAACAAAACACCGAAAACGAATCAACTAGTTGGGGCGCAACTTCTTTCTTTCCTTCCTTCCTTCTTTGTACCTTAGCTAGGATGGATGGATGCACAACATAACATGTATAATTATGGTTCACTTGCATCTCAATTTTACTTTTTTAAAATTTTGACAAAAACATATAATGCATCTACAAAATCGACGACACACTACAAAAAATGATTAGCAGCATGAGAATTTACGTCGGGTGCTTTTACGGATTTGGTGTAATTTTCCACCCGGGTTCACAAACTTGACATGGCTGCTTGTAAAAAGAATTTAATGTTGTTATACTTTTTAGTAGTGGGAGAGTCCATCAAACCGGTGAATCTCAAGATATGCCATTGTCATCCTTCTTTATATAAGCGGTGAACAAAGTCAAAAACAAACTATACATGATTAGGAGCATGGAAAGTGTACATGATATTGATATGAAAATAAAGAAGCCTACTCCTACTTGGCAATGCAGTGAGAAACAGCTGGGATCAACGGCGTCTTTAGGGTAGTAAGATAAGAAGTACCGGTAGTGGTGGCCGCCTACAAACAGAGAAGTAGTGTGTTCTACTTGTGCTTTTCCTTCCGGACTTTGCTTTCGTGTGGCTTGGTCTTTGTTTAGCACGTGATGAGAGTGTGTATTTGGAAGAACCGTGACGGATTGGCTTTCGTCACCTGCATTATTTCTTCTTATTATATTTGCAAAATGTGTCGCTACCGGATGCTAATTTTATACTAGTCCACAAGTCTTATTTTTACTATGTGACCACAGTACAAAGAAGTTAATTATTCTTATGTGTTGTGTACAAATGTTTTAAAATAATTGGGGTTTCTATCAAAATATTCCATGATGTCTTATTATATACTTTTGTATCGATTTGAATAAATAAACAATAAGCATTCTGTAACCATCCTGAAATAAATAAATAAATAATAATCTCAAGGACAATGTATCAGTTTCCATCTCTTCGTCCACTATCATGCTGGAAGGCTATCCATAACTAGTACTAGTAGTAGGCCTCTAGGTCACATGACGTGAGAAGACTCATAGACGCTATATCTGGTATAGAGACAAATGTTTTTTTTTTTAAAAAAAAAAGTTAACTTCTCTTCATCAATACGTTAAAGTTTGTAGTACCCGCACGGTGTTGAAGGATTGCCTTAGAAACAAAATCCTTGCATATATATGGGTTCAATTATCTACGTGTGTTCTTACATCCATCCTTATCGAAATTGATTGCATTAAGAGATTGGAAGTTAGTGAGATGACATAGCTATTAGTGGGAGATGATGTGGATAGCTAGTGGAAGATAATATGGATGGCTTGCACGTTGACATATAACCTAGAGTGTGGATTAGCTTTACACAAGTTACATATAAAGTACAGATGGATCGAGGGCATTATAACATCCGGGCATGAAATTACATAGAAACCTAAACAATACGTTCTCTCTCAGTTTTTATAGCTTAAAAAATATTCTAGTTATTACATAAAAGGCATGACTTGAAGGTCCGACGAGCGAAGGACAACAACGTTGAGGTCTTTCACTTATGTACTCCTCGATCACCTGTGACTGGATCTATGTGGATTGTCGGCCGACATAAAGAGGTCCAAGGTGGGAAACGTGGCGTGGCTACAGATGGTCTGTGTGGGTTGTGTGCATTGCAAAGGAATGGGGCTGCAAATCCTTCCCTTTCAACCGGGCCCGCCTCCCCGCTATTGGTGGCTTTATGTGTCGTGACCCATTCAATATAACCATGGGTGGGGTTGTACCCTGCCACCCTAGGGGGCATCAATTCATGGTGGATGCATCCATATCTATGCTCCAACGCTACACTTTCGAGTCATGTATTTCACATTATTGCTACCTTTGGGTGTGATTTTAAGTGCCTTATGTGAAAACTCCACTTGGCCTCGTGCCTATGTTATTGATGGTGACATCATATGTGCCACTCTCCTCCTTGGAGCTGCCATTGTTATGAGGCATCTCCTTCAATTCCCTGCCTTGGGTAAAGAATCTGCATGGTATAAACTTGCTTTGACTAGTATGAGCGATGATGACTGTAGTTGGTAGTCATCACATCATAATATCCTATTATCAAGCATCCCAGTAACAAACAAAAAAAATATTTATCTTGTATATTTTTATTTTAAATAACCTAGCTCCATACAAGTATTAGGGAATATAGGGTTACACGAGCATGCACAAAAAAGGGGAGCTAGTTTGGCCTACTAGCTAGATAGGTCACTTGGTTCCCTAGGGTTGGCCAATAGTGGCACCAAAGGGAACTTCAATGAAAAGAAAGAGAACAAACTTCCCATTATTGTGCATCATCGATTCAATGACGGTTTGATATGAGAGATGATATGGTATGAAACCAACCGGGAGGCACGATACTCCACCCAAACACCATCAATAAAGAGTGGACCAACTTAATTACTTGTGAAGGATGGAAGCTCTAGGGGTCAATGAGCGATCGACTAACCCCTGCTCTACCCCAAACTATGTTGAACTACGAGATACTTGCCTCCATAAAGGATGCACTTGAAACATTTCATCACAAAGGCACAGAGAAGGACAATATATTAAATCCACTCCTAGCGATTCATCAGAGAAACATTTCTAAAAGGAAATCTCTAGATCCAAAAATGTTTCTATAAAAAATTGGAACCCTATTGTGAAGTGAGTCTAGAGCATTCTCGGACTAGAATCGAGAGAGGGCGATATTGCAGGAAGAAAAAAAAAAACTCAGCACATGATGTGTTAGAGGCGATCTTGTCCCTGAAGGAAGGAGGAGTGAAAGTGAAATGTTGTCTCACTCTCTAGTTTTTGGGCATAGAGAAATAGAACACGTGATGGAGTGCAAGGAAGGAACACAAGCGGCCTAGCTCATGGCATTCAAGTTTACATGGCTATGTGGAACAACAAAGGGAACACTGAGAAGCTTGTGAAGGTAGCTAGCAGAACAAAGTCATGGGAGAGACCACCTTCAGACTATGTCAATGTGAATTGTGATGCAACCTTTATGACTCGGATGGTGATATTGTGGCTGCTTTCGAAGAGGTAGATTGGAAGCATTGTTGGATTCTATACAAGGCGAAATAATAGCTTGCATCCAAGGACTATCTGTTTGCTTTTCGATGTAGGCAATGTAGGTGATGATTGAAACCGATGCAACAACTATCGTGCAAGCTATTTATTCTAGCAACTATGACCTTAGTGTAATGGCAAACATAGTGGCAAAGCTGTGAAGTTGATTTGCTATCCCCTGAATTTCAACTCATGGCGAGCTCCGCACTAGCCGAGGGAGTGCAATAGGGTGGCGCATGAAATTGCCGCTCTAGGTAGTGCCGTGGAGTGGATGATGATCCAAATTTGTTTTCTTTCCGTTTTTAGAAACCTTTGGTAAATCCTTGTATTGGGGGTGGAGGTGAAAATAAAAATGAAAAATAAATAAACATGGTTCTTGCTTATTAGGCCTTAGAAAAACACACTAATAGTGTGGTCATTGGTCAGCAAGTAGTCGTAGTAGCTAGTCATGATTTAAATAGAAGCAAGAACCCCTAATGTGGCTCAAACAAAATAGTAGGCACTAGCCTATGGCAATTATGTGGTCCTCACAATAGTGTAGTGGTCACTGGCCTAGGGTTATAGTGCAACCCTAGTGTGAGGTCATGGTTCGAGGGTTTTAATTTCTTGTTCGGTTTCACAAGTTTATACTTTATTGCAAAGCCATGGGGTTGGTTTTCCCAAGTGAGCAAGTTTTTATGTAATAGGAATTAGTCATTTTGTATAAATTTTTTGTTTTGACAATTAATTTTACCTCAAAATGGGTGAAACATGTGTGCATCCACCGACTATCACCCAAAGCTGGTTGATCTTGGCCCTAGCACCTCACATGTGTTTGGAACCAATTAGGGTCCTCTTGCTTCTATTTAATGCCATCCTCGATGACATCATTTCTTAGATTGAGTGGTAGGGTAGTGGTGAAGCCATATTGCATCTCCATGTGAATGAGACTTACATGGATGTATGTGCTACTACTGCATACTACTCCCTTGGGCCACACAAACTCTTTGAGTTTTGGGATGAGATAGGCTCTCAAGGGAGTGGAGAAACTGTCAACCTAAATCCTCCACCCATCAATAGATTCTACTAGGAGAACCCATATCACACTATCATGGATGGTATATTAACCCTCCAAAGCCCATCGTTTAGTTCTTTATTTATTTTCTTATTCAAGCCTTTCTTCCTTTTCACATGATGTAATTCATCTTTATTCCCCTTGTCTACTTTGTCCTTGACTAAATATTTGCATATGTACTTCCATTTGAAGCTATCACAAACCTATATGCAACATCTTTCTAGAACAACTAAGTCATCTCACAACATAACACCATTTGAAGAAGAGTAAAATACATTGGATGCATCCACTACTCATCATCTATGACAAAGTTGTTGTATCTAGCATGTATTAAGCCATGGATTTTGAGCATTAGGATACACATATAAACTTGATCATTTTCTTCATAATCCCAAACTAAAATCACACGACTATATCTGCTTGCAACATGAACATTCCATTGGGAGAATATGTTTCAATTATAGAAAGATGCAACATCAACATAATTTTTTTTTTATTCTCCATACATCGGTGTCCAATATTTAGTTGAATGGATACCTACCTATTTGATCTTTAATAGTAAAAGAAAAGTCCGAAAAAAAAAATTAAATCCTTTTATATATGGCATACATCAGTGTCAAATATTTAGTTGAATGGATACCTACCTATTTGATCTTCAATAGTAAAAGAAAAGTTTGGAAAAAAAAAATAAATCCTCTATATATGGCATACATCGGTGTCCAATATTTAGTTGAATGGATACCTACCTATTTGATCTTTAATAGTAAAAGAAAAGTTTGGGGAAAAAATTAAATCCTTTATATATGGCATACACTATATGTCCTCCAATATTTACCATCAAAAGAACATGAAATCTTACTCATGGATATCCAACATATAATGCCATCACACACGTCCACTCCAAAACATCAACAATATTTTACAATCACAACATGGAATGCACATGACCTATCCTTAGTATTTACAACCACATATCACCACTCTAGACCCCCAACATTTAAAGTTGTAGATACAACCATATCTAAATCTATATCTATAATTATACTATATATATTTATATCCATATCTGTATCTTGTATCTGCCAGGCACTAAGCGTGTAAGGGATATGTATCTATTCGGCACAAAGCGTGTAAGGAAGAGTTGTATCTATTCGCACGAAAGTGTGTAAGGAAAAACCAAACATAACGTGTCCCTAACTTTTTATCCTTCTTATAGATAGAAACAACTATTATAATAAGGGAGAAAAAAAGAGACAAAATCAGTTTGCCTTTTTTTGTTTTGCAGCTTACTTGTAGAATTAGTGTTAGAATATAATAATCCAATGATTCGGTTAGTGGTATTTTCCTTGTTCCTGGGTGCGCTTAGCCCTAAACAGGCCCCCGCACATCTATCTATAAATTCAGAGGGGGGATATAATCAAAGCGCCCGCACACGGACCCCGGTCTGCGTTCGTTTCTCCCCGGGCTGCGGCCCTTTTTCCCCCTCCCCTCGCCGCCGACGACTCGGCGCCGCCGCCGCCGCCGTCGGACCCTCCGCCAGGTCTTCCTCCCTCGGGCCCTCGCACCACCAGGTACGCCCACCCCTCTCCGCTCCGCTCCCCTCCCCTCCCCTTGCTGTTGCGCGAAACTGGGCACCCCCAACCCAACCCGTAAATTGTTGAGCTACTTGTTTGTTTCCCGATTCGATCTAATTGCGAGTGCATACATGCGTTATGTGATGGATGGATGGGTGGCTACTAACTTCGATTTTTTTTTTGTTTCTCTCCCGATTATTATCAGGTGTACATGTGTTGTACACCCATGCCCTTACCTGCGCCCGCCGCCCCTGCGCCTGGTTGTTCTGTGGATTTGGCTGGTGGAAGATTGATGATTGCTGTAGATTGGTTGCTGAATTCGGAGGCGGCTGGGTCAGGTCATGTTGGGGGACCAGCGGATGATACTGGCCTTGGACAACTCATCAGCTAGATCATCAAGCACTGCTGCCCCTGATTTTGATCTGACCGTCTTCTCTGAAGAGCTTCCTTCTGTGAGCAGCAGGAACCTGCAGGTGGGGTGGGCGCAGCACAAGGGAGGGCAGGTGGTGGCGGTGAATTGTTGCAGCAGCAAGAAGAATAAGAAGAGGAAGATCGGCGGTGGTTCGAGGAGTCCCGCGGACAAATCCGAGATGCAGGGTGGTGGTGGTGATGGGAGTGGTAGTGAAGTCAACACGAGCGAGCTCATCGGCGGGATCGGCAGGGAGTTGGCGATTTCATGCCTGCTCCGTCTTCCCGGTCCTACTACTATGATGTGGCGCTTTGTTAACCGGTCTTTCTACTCCCCTCGTGAGGTCGGGGGAGCTGTACAGGCTCAGGCGGGGAGGCTGGGATCGCCGAGCAGATGATCTACTGCTCGTGCAATGTCCTCGAAAGTGGGAAGGTTTCGACCCGTGCCGCCAGCGGTGGTTCACCATCCCTTCCATGCCTCCCATAGAGTGCTTCACGCTTGCGGATAAGGAATCCCTGGCTGTGGGTACTAATATCCTCGTCTTTGGGAAGAGTGTGGAAGCCCATGTTGTGCTGAGGTATAGCCTTCTGACTAACTCTTGGACCACAGGAGTGATGATGAACACAACGAGGTGCTTGTTTGGGTCGGCAAGCTTTGGTGACAAGGCTATTGTAGCTGGTGGTTTCGGGTCAGAATGGTGCCTTGAACTCTGCTGAGCTTTATGATTCTGAGATGCAGACATGGACCACTCTTCCAGACATGCACAGGGCACGCCAGATGTGCTCTGGTTTCTTCATGGATGGCAAGTTCTATGTCATTGGTGGGAAAGCACAGAATGATGTCCTTAGTTGTGCTGAGGAGTTTGATCTGGAGAACAACACCTGGCGGCTGATCCCAGACATGGCACGGGGGCCTTAATGGTGGAAGCGGTGCTCCGCCTCTTGTTGCTGTTGTGAATAATCAACTTTATGCTGCTGACTATGCAACAAAGGAGGTTAGGAAATATGTCAAGGAAAATAATTCCTGGATCACTCTTGGATTGTTACCTGGGAGGTATACATCAGTTCATGGCTGGGGCATTGCTTTTTTTCGTAGTTGTGGGGATATGCTCATTGTAATTGGTGCAATGAGTATGGGTAATGGTGGGCTGATTGAAATTTGTTCCTGGGTACCCAATAATGGACCGCCAGATTGGAAGATCATTGGCACCCGCCGTTCCGGAAGCTTTGTGTACAATTGTGCTGTGATGAGCTGTTGACATACCAGGGCTGATACATTATCAACTGTACATCTTGACCAAAAGGAAGGATAAAGAAGGCAAATTCTGCTCAGTCTGTTTACTCCTTTGATGGGTAACTTCTGCCCACTGGCATTTTAGGCTAAGCTCAAGGTCCAATAGAACTTCTCATGTAGCTTCTTACTTGCTTATGTCTAATCTCTTCATTTTAATTCCATTTGGAGGGCCTGCAATTGATTTCCGGAAAGTGGGACATGCAGTGCAGTATTAGATTTAATAATTGGGTGCAGCTTCAAACATTTTGATCTTCCCTGGGTACCTTGATCAAAGTTTTTTTTTTTTTTTAGCTCCAGAGAATAGCCTTACATTGGCAAATCATTTGCCCATAGATTGTAAGAAATAATAAAGGAAGAAAGAAATATGTCTTTGTTGTCAATTGTTGTCTTTTCCCTTTGTCTTTTTCTTGGTTAATTGTGACTGGAGGTAGCTGTGAATCATTACCTTCTAATTGATGCGATTTGTTGAGTACTCATCAATTGTGCCTTGTGATCCTAACTATGGTGTCTGGCAATGTTAATTCTGTCTAAATTTGGCTTCTTGAGTGTGGAAGCTGCTTTTGGTCATCTGTGAACTAACATTTTAGTTCTGGAACATGTGAATGCCTTGGGACATTAGTTGCCATTTAGGCTTGCAATAATTCTAATTAACTGTCCCCATTTATTTTGAGTTACGACTTTGTAGCTTTGAGGTTTTCTTAATAATTCACAGCAATGTTAGTATATACTACTTTGATGCATTAAATTACGTTTTGAACATGGTGTATTGTAGTCAGTCTATAACTCTATATTGTATGGGTACAATGTTGAAATTATTGTATATTGACTTCAACTAAATGCTTTAAGTGGTGAGCAGCAACGACAATTATTTATTCCTGTTTGTTCTGTTGACAATGTTCTTATATCCTTCTGTCCAAAAGGGATGTTGATTGCTTTGCATCACCAATGAGTTAAGCATATCAGTACCTAAGCTGTAGGATGTCTTAAAAAGCATATCGGGTGTTAAAGAAACAGTATAAACGAGTTCCCATGCTTTGTACAGAGATAGCTTAAAAATCAGTGACCTGTAACTTCTACACCTAGTCTGCCTTTGTAGAGCATTGTTTCTTCTAGGATAATGATCTTAGTGCAGTGTTTTACAAAAAAGAAAAAAGGAGGGGTGGAGGGGATCATTCTGTTGAGGCTTGAGGATCCAAATTGATAGCATGCCATGGTTTTTGAGGCGCTGCCAAGGAGTCCAGGTGTGTCACCAACACCACAGGACGCCACAAGATCCTGGCTATGTCTAGGAGCTAAGGCATGTCGCTAATGTCACAGGACACAACAACAACTCAAAACCATGACTTTTTCTTTCCTTTTTTTTTTTTTTCCCCAGCCTGTTCATATGTACTTTTTTGGAAATTTTGTGGTAATATGGGGAGGTATTCTAGTGTTTTTTTCTGAATAAGATTTCTTGGGAATAATAATATCTACATGACTATCTTGGCATTTATCTTTTATTTGTAGTGTGCACCAAGAGAACTGATAAAATCAATGACTTTAGGGATAATTTTTTTCGCTATCTTCTTGGCAGTTATCAATTATTTTTTACCTTATACACTTGTGCATCGCTCTGGTTAATGGTTATACAGAGTGGCTCTGTTCTTTTTTAAGAGTGCATTTCATGGTTATTGAAGAATCTCTTTAATGCTTAAAAGCATATGTTCTTCCTGCTCCAACTGGTAAGCTATCTAGGAGGGCACAAGTTTGATGATAACCCATTATCTTCATGTGCTTATAGGTGTGGTGATTAGTCATGTATATGTTTAGCATATTGGTGATTGTGTAATTTAGTTTGTGTAATGGTCCATTCCAACATATAAGAAAAATGGTAGGAGGATGAGCAGAAGATTGATGTCTGTGTGTTCTGGGCCCACTCTCTGATGAAGGCCACATATCGGACATGCATATGTGAGCCCTTCAGCGGATATTATATGTTTGTATGGCTTTCTGTCAGCTGAATTGAAGTTTATAGCCATTGCTTTTAAGTCTTGACAATTTGGATAATTCCTATTAGTGGTTCAGAGATATGCCATCAGTTCAGGCCATTAAATCTTTCTTGAATTATGAAGGTTATATACTACTTAAAAATTATGGAACCTTATAGTTTCATTAGAAACAGTTATGAGTTATGGCATTTATTTATAATTTCTTGGTAAGATATAAAACATTTCCTATGAATAATACCACCAGTTCAATGGCATACTTATCTGAACCGGGTTCAATGGCTAATAAAATCAGATATAAACGCAACATGGGGGCCAGTTTGTGTTGCTGTTCTACACTGGAATTATGGAATATAAAATGTGTTGAAGTATGGTTAAATTGTGCTGTTAGTCATCATTTTAGCTCCTAAGATAGAAAGTATTACAACATTCTTCCCATTACTAATTTCTTTATAAATGCTGTGAAGCATTTTGACATAAAATTATGAAAAACAAATGGTTAAGCACATTCATTTGGAATATAATTAACATGGATATAGTCCTGTTTGTATCCATTTATTTCTGAGTTCTGACTGCCGAAATAGGAGAGGTTTGTGGCACTAGCATTTGCTTTGGTAATGATGATTCACATGCTCTAGTGTAGCATTCTGGTCCCATATCTTGATTGTGTTAAATTGTGCTAATGTGACAAATAGAAGTAGAGGTAAATTATCTGCTGTGATTCCAAGGAGAATCAATCTGTTACAGTTTTACTTTTATTATTATTGTTTATCTGAACTAAGTTACTTATTACTCCACATATTGGTCCTTATTTTTTTTCCACTAACTAGTACGAACTGTACATGATAGGAACAATGTAGGTAAGATATATCTATGGCTGTCTTTTCTAAATAAGGATTCATCAAATTATCCCTCCTAAATTTTAATCATCTCATATATATATCTGTCCACTGATGCTGTCAAAGTTCATTTTAAGCAGACCATAGAGGCTATATAAGGTAACTCCCTCAGTCTGAAAAAGAATGCAATTGTAAGTTTGGAACAAGTCAAACTTTCTTTAAGTTTAACAAAGTTTATAGAAAATAATATCAACATTTCTTTTCAAATAGGTTTATTTTCATAATAAACATATTTGGAAAAGGTTTAACCAAGTCAAATTTTAATTATAGAGCTATTGATTGACAATTTGATTAGCCAAATTGTCAAGATCCTACTAACAAGTTGTGGCATTTGAGTTTGATGGCATGTTCGCTCCTTTACCTTTTATTGCCTTCATAACATAAATTGCAGTTTTTGGTACATATGCTGTTGCATATTTGACCTTGACAAGAAATAGCAACTTTCTAATTTTTCTGTCTCCTTTCTCTGAACACAATATCAACGAAGTGGTTGGCTTTCATCTAGTCAAGCTCTACTCCCAAAGCAACTTCTTGAATGCCAATTGCCAAGTTGATGCTTATGTTCTTTGAATGCGGGACGAAATATCTATTGTTTTCATCTTTGTGCTAATGAAGAGGAAGTGCCTTCTTTTCTAGGGATAATTTCAGTGGAGAACAAACTAAAAGAACAGAACAAGTATATGATTGTGCTTCACCTGGAGAACCAAGAAAAAGAAGAAGCAGAAAGGACAAGCAACCAAACAAATAGTGTTACTAAGTAGTGCGACAAGCCTGTGAAAAAGAATCAGATCCATCACTACATTTGATGGAGATTGTTCTTTAAATTACATGCCGTTAATTTTGTCTTTCACTAATTGTTTAATCACAGATTCCCATTCATTCATATGAGCTGCAGGATTCATGTTGGTAGAATCTCCAACGTAACTGCTCCATTTCTCAGTGGCTACATGGTGATGAAGGTTTCTATGGTTAGTATCGAAACTTCACCACTATGAATAAACTTTGCAGGGGAAATCATTGGTGGGTATGTAAAAGCTTCTTGTTTACACACAACTGAAAGCCAATTTAGTCACAGTTGTTATGACGTAAATCTGTTGTTTTAGCAGTTTAGAAATTCCCCTCCAAAGCAAGATAGGGCATAAAGTTATTGCTAAGGAATTTGTCCTGCCTTATATTGTTCTTGATGCACCTACTTTGGTGCATAAAGTTGCTAATGTCACTGCTTTATGGTCATGATGTGTCTATATTTTGTTGGCTTGCAGTCCAATGATGCATTTACCCTTATTAATTTTCTCAGGTCACAATCTATAATGTTAGATTAGATGCACCTCACCAGGCTGAAGGATGTACCAATTGCTCAATTATTTTGTGTGGATGTTGCACTTGTCCTTGAGAAGAAGAAGCATCACCAAACATCTCAATTCCACCGTGAAGGCGGCTCAGGACTCATGTCTGTTGGTGCATCCTTCACTTGCCATTTGATGTCCTTCACTTGCCATTTACTGTACAAAGAAAAAAGGTGGATTCTGATAGGGACTTTGAATTTTTGCAGCAAGTTTATTACTTCGTTGGTGTTGTCATGTCAGGAAACGGATGATTGCAGATTACCGAACATTACCTGTTGGGAAAAGAAAATTGGTGCTCTTGCATTGGACGCAATTACAAGTTGGCAGTATCTTATGCCTTTGGCAATTCCCTTGTGGTCCATAGCAGAGTGCTCATTGCATCTAAAATGGTAAAGTGGCATCTAAAATGGTAAAGTGAATGGGTGCTGTGGCATTCAGGTGACCTTATTCTCTTGTATTCATCCCTTTAATGAAGAAACTTGTCTTGAGAGATTGCAACTCTCTAAAGTGTACTTGGACAGTTGAGCTATCATCACTTCCATTATTCAGATTACTTGTTCTTCCGTCTCCAGGAAGCCTGCATATATGCACATGAATCCATGCGTAATTTTTTTGTTTTTCGCATCAAGTGGTGGCACACTTGTTGCCTGATTAGCATGCTATAATTTCTCCCAGCTTTCACCTATTTGAGAATTACTATGTGATGCCCTTTGAAAATCTGTTATTCCTTTCCTTGTACCTGAGTTTATGTCTATTTATTATGTCCATCCAACATTCTTAGGAAATTATTAGTATCGTTAAATATTTGCCTAAAGGGGCCAATGGTCTCCCTTAAATGAGACACTCTTGCCCTTTTATCTTTATATATATGTGTGATATCTGTCCCATAACATATTCCCTCTACACTACACATTCCTGAGAGGCTGATGAGGCAACTGAAACCTGCCAACCTACTGTATATCCATTCAGACATCTTTTAGTCACCTACAGGGCTCAGCTCAGTGCCTATCCCCCTATGGTACCATTCATAATCATATAGGCCCTTTAGTTAGTTGTTGATGGTGGTTGGAACACAATAATTACATGATCACCAAGCCCTGCAACTGAAACCCCCTCTCAAGATTGTTAATTCCACGTAAAGGTCATCTGTGGATGTTGCATGGGGGGCTAGTTGGCGAGCAAGACAAACTCTTCTCCTACCTTTTTCTCAAGAACCCTAGAAGGATAATCATTTCTCAATTGCGGTTAGTTGTCGTCGCGCGCCCGCCCACGCAAAAGGGGGAGGAAAGAAAGGAAAACGAAAAAGACGATATGCCGATGGCGACACCAGTTTTATGAGAGGTACAATCTCGCCTGTGGCGTCCAATCCGAAAAGGAGGAAGAGAGGAAAAAGGAGAGGGAGAGAGGAGGCAATGGACGATTGTGAAGAACAGGCCGTCCATGTCAATGAGGATCACACCAAGCAACAAGCACCGGCTCACCGAACTTCCCCTGTTGGAAAACGATGCGTGCTTGGGCAGCACTCGCCGCCGGCGGCAACTTGGCAAAACGGTGGCAGCAAGTGCGGTGCAGCGGTGCTACTGGTAGGATAACATATGTATTGTTCTGGCCTCCACATCTGATCGATCGCATCAACACTGCTGCGTTCCTCCAGTTCATGGTAATTTATTTGTTTAAAAATGGAGCAACAGGATGAATCATTGATCAGGACGTTCACTTGGTAGTTCAAAATTGGATGGAAATGGCACCAATCATTAGGGCGTGAAAAATAGCAGGCAACAAGATGATGGGACCAGTAATTTGTGTAATGCTTTTGTTAAGATGATGATATCAAAGTGGCAGACATGGATGACTCACTGGTGTCTGAACCTGAAGTCAACATGCCAATATTTATCACCACTTTTAACACGATAGGGATATACAGCAGAATAGACTTGGACTGTACTAAGAAAAATTATACAGCATAGTGCAACTACATTCCAACTTCCAAAGATCCAGAGATACCAAATACTTGAGCTAGCATAGTAGCCATCTGAATGACGGCCTGCTGAAACTCTCAAACCCAACACAGGCTGCAGATCTTGGGCTGGGCTACACTACACACCTGCCACTCTACTCTGTAACATCTGAAGACAAGTAGACGGCTACACCTACGCATTGTTAAACAACTAGTAGTCACACTTTTTATCTTGTCATTAGTCATTCCTCATCTTCTTCCTCACCACTGGCACAGCCACCGCCCAACTTGCCGATTCTGGTTCTTTCACCCTAACAAGGGGACCCCGTGTGCTTGCCAATGACGGGACAATGTGCTTCTCACTTGATCCTCACCATAAACAAGAGGATGTTGATAATTTTGCCTGCCAAAACGAGCACAGTGAGCCAAAAACTACTATCGATGTCCAGAAAAGATACTGACTTGACAATGCAAATGATAAAGAACCACCAAGAGTAATATCATTTCTACATTATGGTATCGGTGGGTAAATCTTCAAAACAGACATTACTGGCACTTAGCATCAGAAAACAATATTGCATTAGTAAGTTTTCAGGAGACCATCATGAGACATTGTAGGTGTTCCAATCATCTGCCCATTTTATTGTTGCAGTCCAACCTAACACGTAGTGTACAGACCAGTATGTTTAACGTTTAAATAAGGTGATCCTATACCCCCTAAACCAAAGAAACTTGCATAAATGACAAGGCTAGGAAAAGAAAAGGTCCAAGGAAGAGGCATGTGATGATGCTTGTAGCATAGTTGTCAATGATGTAGACTTACATACAGGTTCACAGTTCAACACCTATCGAATGGAGACAATATAAACTAGAATCAATACCAAGTATATAACAAAATGGCTGACTGAAAAGCATATGCACACATAGACAAAGGACAGCCTAGATTAGAAGGGCCAATATGCAGTGCCAAACTAACCAACAACTGCTAGAGATCATTTATTGTGCATCTAAAAACAATAACAAATCAGAATTAAAAGTTGACTACAATGCTACTGATAGAGATATGGAGCAACATTGCAAAGAATTAAGAGAAAAACATGCAGTGTCTGTACGAGAAAAACACTAGGAGAAACACAAATGTGAAAGGTGTCAATCATCACAAAAATTTCATAGTATGGTGGATAGAGTTGGGCATACCTGCCTTTAATACAAGAGTTTGAAGATACCATGACAGGTAGTTCTCTGGGGTAAAAGCAATGGTCACTTCCAGCTTGCTATGCTCCTCGGCATGTAGCCCATTGTAGTTCATGACTTTATGCTCGTACTATGGCTTGAAAGCAAGATGCCAAGGCCTCATCCTTAACTTGCATGAAACGTCCCTCTCAATGAATGTAACCAGGCAATCATTCAATAATTGTTCCTCCACTCTATTTGCTAGCTTGTTCTTCTTAACAAGATCCATTGCAAAAAATACCCTTTCAACGCTAGATGTTTGCTCTTCTTGGGAACTTTTCTAAACCAGCTCCAATTGGGATAAGACCTAGCAAGTTTCAAGTAATTTGTCCTTGTTATATGGGTGAAAATGGCACGTGATAAGAAGAAAATCTGTGTTCATCTCATCAAACCTGTTATTTAACTCTTGAAGTGCTCTATCAAGGATGCTTGTGAAAATTTCAACATGGTAACGTTGGAGATTCTTGACTTTTCTCAACAACCCCTTTGGTTTTAAAACTGGCTCATAAATATCATCCATGCTAGGGACTTCGATGTCATGCTTCGCACAAAAAGTAGTGACATCTTTAAGAAAATTTTCCCATTTATCATCCCCACGCATTTGTTCTAACAGATGCTTTGTGTCAACAATGAGTTCAATGCCACTGACCATTAAAGAGTCTCTCATTTGCAAACATCTATTTAAGGTATATGAGCATCCCAATACATTCATCAACATGTGTATCATGAAGACAAACTCAAACGACTCAAAATATATCAATATCTTTGGAGCAATGACAGCCTCTGCACCATGAGTATGGTCTCCTCCAATCATGATGAGAACACTCCGAATGGTGGGATACAGTATGAAAATTAGCATGCAAGTTTTATAATGAAATCCCCAACCAGGATCATCCCATTTACTAAAGCACTTCTCGTGATTCAAACCTTCCAGAACATACCATAAGCAAACAACCAACTGTTCGTCATGACAAGCATCAGTAAATAGGCAAGCAAGTGCCGCAAAATGTTCCTCCCCAAGATCTCGCTTGATAAGCAAGCCTAGTAGTTTCTCTGGCACAAGCGTTAACAAGACCTTGGATCGTTTCCGGATCGTTTCCAGACCGGTCATCTATCTCAGGATCGTTGAGAACATTCCGCAGAACCACCTTGTTGGCTCCATCCAAATTACCTGCCAGCCATTCCAAGAGCTCAAGAAAATTCCCCTGGTTCAGTGACTCTTTGATCTCGTCACGCCCCCGAAAAGCCAACCCTTGGCAAAAAAATAAAACCTCAATCTCTGAAGCAAATCGACAGAGGTTTCGGCACCGAGGGGGAAGCGGTGTTCTGCGCCTGTCCAGACCTCTCCCACAACGACTTCAAATCTATTGTCTTGTTTTTCTTCGCCGTGTCCTAATTCTTCAGCTAATTTCCTGCATTTCAACAACCAAAGAAAAAGAGGATGCGTCACTGGTTCCATTCACTGTCGGGTCGGACATCAAAAGCGCATTTTCCATGCGTAATGGAGGAACGATTCGGGCGCTGAGTACTGACCTGATGCCGTGCTCGGTGCTTGCTCTGCTCGCACGCCGCCGCGGCCGCTGACTCCCCTTGCTTCCGCCGTATGCCCGCTGCGGTGGGTACCGCGTCCCGTCGAGACCGCGGGAGGCGGGGTGAGATGGGGAGGGGAGGGGAGGGGAGGGAGGGTTCCCAGGCGAGGTGGCCTCACTCCTGCTGCTCGACGACGATGAGGCCGCCGCCGCCGCCGCCCTGGGAGCTCGAGAGCTGCCCAAGCGGAGGCGCCGTTCTGGGCCGGAGAAAATAGGCTACGGCCCATCAGCCTATATGGGCCTAGAGGATCGGAGGATTTTCATTTCCTACATGGCCTTTTTTTTTGGATTATTACGTTTTTTTTCTTAAATCTACGAAATTAAACTGATTCAGGGATCTTAAATTCTTAAAATTCTGAGTTCAAAAAAAAATTCTTAAAATTCTGCTACTTGTTTTTCAATAGGATTTCAGGTTTCAATATGGGATTGGCACGATTTAGGGATTTTATCTTTTTTTTTTTGAAGCTTTCAACACGGGGGAGAGATCTTGTCCCCACCTGGCATTTAGGGATCTTTTCAGTTTCAGCACGGTCAGACTGTTGTGGCACATTGTAGATACTGGAAGTGCAACAAGGAACAGCAGCAAAAGCAACACATCCAGACACCAGATAAGATTCAGAACCACACTGCTACTATCTCAATTCTCCTAACTAAAAAAAGGTCCACCGTCGCCACAAACACAGACAGCACCACCAGTTCACAATCCACACCGCATAATTCTACACTGCAACCTACAGGTATAATACAACGGACAAATATGTTACATGACAGGGTCAGAGCGAACGCCAGGCGCAACTCGCAAGTCGCCACAATGTGAGCGAGACCCCATTTCCTTCTTCGGCTGAAGATGAACTGGGGGACCTTTCACCGCTAACCAACGGACCAAAAAAACGTCCACCTCGATACATTTGATCTCAGCTACACAAGAAAAGGCGAACGATCGTCATGAACATGTGTGATGTAAAAGACAGTACAATGATTCGGATGAGTTCAAGTGTTTACCAGTCTTGGTGACCTCGGTTCCAGTAACTGTTTTCGTCCTCGAAGATCATGAAGCTGCTAGCCCATGAGTTCTGCTCAGGGTACGAGCTGTGGAAATCAGAGGACGGGTGCCAGTCACTGTTGGAGGCCTTGAGCTCCTTCTCAGGCTCCACCTCGGCGAGCGTAACACGCTTGCTGGCCTTCTTTGCTGTGTGTTCCTTTGGGTCTTCCAGCGATCCCTGTTCTTTTGAATCCTTCAGTGCTTTCTTCAGTTCTTTAAAATCCTTCAGTGCTTTCATCGGATCTTTCAGCGCTGTCTTCTTTTGTTCTTTGGAATCCTTGGGTGACTTGAATCTTTTCGGTGACTTTGCCTCCTTCGAATCTTTTGATAGCTTGGGTTGCTTTGCATCTTTTGATGGCTTCACTTCTTTGGAATCCTTTGATGATTTTGATTCTTTTCGACTCCTTGGATGATTTTGACTCTTTCGAATCTTTAGATGATTTCCCAGACTGTTTGAATGACTTGCCAGCCTGCAATAAAGATCACAAGACATGAGATCAACAATAGCCTGATTGTCATTTGGAACAGAAGAAGGATATTCTCAGCTTGGTTTTCTCAAAAGAAATAATCACACATGGTCCACAGGAACGACTCAAAATTAAGGAAAACAATTAGCTTCACTATTACAGCTGAACTAGCATACAGCTATCAATGAGTTAGCTAGTTGAGGGAGTACATAATATAACCATCAAATTTTAAACTTAAGGCGGCAACGTAAGAATCACGTATCAAAATGCTGTCACCGTAAGCATAGTGATGATTATCATCAACAAAGGATCACAGTCAACTGGGAACAAGCATGAACAAACTGCCTCAGATTCAAAGCATTTGCAATGTTGTTTAGTGCACAAAGTGGGGACAACTATGTAAGGTTCCTGTACCTTGTTCGCCAGTTTCTTCAGTGCATCAGTCCCATTTTCTTCAACGAACTTATCAAGTGCTGTGAGGAAGTCATCAGATTTCCCAAAAGGCCTTTTTCTGAGGGACATACCAAATGTTGACCATCTGGTTCTTTATGAAGGCAGGTCTCACATAATTTTGGTACACATAGGCTGCACCATTGAAATATGGCAAGACTAGCCAGCAAATAATGATCAATTTCATGAAAGGCCAGAAAGGAAGCCTGTCAAAATTAAACATGGGAAAGCCATGGAATTTAGTGACTGATGTGCCATTATGATCTTGAAATACATATATGTTCAAGTTACAATTAAAAATCTTGCAAACAGATGGAAAACCCCATGCAACTATTAATCACCAACTCCTAGAATTTAAACCAGAGGTGGACCTTGCAACTTCCAGCACACATCATGGATTCTTTTTTAACACCCAAGAAGCAAAAAAGCATATCACCAGACAGATTTTTTGTCATTTGGTTCAAAATTAAAATAAACATGTGAAGATTCATGACAACCCATCAGTCTATCTTACCTGAAATAGAACAGTCTGTAGTCTGACATTGTTTTAGGGGAAAAAAAAAGCAAGGATTAGAAGAGAGTAAGATATACACGAGCTTGATAGTGTAAATAACTCATCCCATTTATATATGCCCAATTTATCCAAAAAATCCTAAGATATATCAACAACTAATAGGCCTTTAGATAAGTGTCTCCAACTTTCACACAGAATAGTAAACTGACACTAAAAACAATATAACAAGCAGAGCAGTACTTACCACTGAATAACTGATGCAAATGTCAGTTCAAACAGTGTTATTAATGAGTACAAGACCCAATAAGTGAGCCATTGTTGATCATCCACAGGAGATTTGGTCTCTATTGCCTTAACAGAAGCATACCTGTAAGATGTGATAACACTTACTTTGTGTTTTTATACTCATAATAAAAGTAGAGTTTGTAGCAGTTGTAAAATACAAGTCATAGGCAACTTACAGAGGATAAGCCAGTGCCACCAAAGGCCTGCAGAGGAATCAAGTTGACTGAAGTTAAAGCGTGCATTTCCGATTCATAATTAGCTCATGAGACAGAAGAAAAAAAACTTTCAGAAAGAGGAAACACAGTAAATTCAGAAATGAGTGGCACTAGTCCACCTGTGATACATCTATCATAGGTTGTTAAAGTACACTCCAACAGGGGGGCAAATGAATAAATAACTCACGAAAAAATTATTCACCACCTGTGCCTGATACATCTATCATAGATTGTTTGCTTAGATAAGCTTTTACATTTTACAGCACAGTAATATCAAGAAACCGTCAAAACATGCTGGTCCAAACATAGCAACATGAGCATCACTCAGTACTGAATGTGACACTAGCTTGCTTCGTGAATAAATGAATGAAGCTCGATGTACTACCTTGGCCTACAACACACATGGATTCATGCTAAAGATTTAATAAATCCTGGCCCCAGAAGGTACACCAATTTTTTTAGTGATATGTCAGAGTCACTACGGGACATAACCCATGATCCAGTAAACTATAAGAAACAGGACCAGATTGTGCCGAGCCACCACTCTTGAGCATGCATGTGACCTAACTTGCTGTGTCTGCGTGGAAAGGAATGTGAAACAGCCAAAAAGATAGTAGTAGGACTTGGACAAGGGAATACCAGAAACCATTATTATGGAATGGATGGAAAGGAGAGTGGAATCGGCCAACAAACCTACAATTGCAGGCACTAGCAAAACTACAAATCAGAAAGCAACCGCTTTTGTAAAGGACTGAGGTGGTAAAGGTAGGAGCTGACTGACAGAACAGAACTCAGCAGCCGAATTCAGCAATCCAATCTTGGTGATCTATACATACATCAGAGGCAACTCGTGCAGAACGGCCTAAAATAACTTTTCATTCTGGGCAAGGAGGAGGGTTGGTCTGCATCTAGAAAAGCTGTGAATCGGATTGAAAGAGAAATATGCTGATGATGCAGGCGAAAATGTAGACCCAGAGAAATGAATACTGCAGCAGAACCCAAAATGCATATCCAGAACGCCAAGAGATCCCTGGTAATCATTTTTTTTCTTTTTGTTCTAACGTCTTTTTCCTAGTAAAGAAATGCAGGCATTGGTACAGAATGGCGATTCACAAGGCTGATTGACGGGTCGGGGCGAGATTTTATTTTTTTTTACAGGTGGAACATACCAAGAAGGATTTCTGTGTCAGACGCACGCAAGAGTGCTCGAATCGACTAAAACCTACTACGCCATTGCGCCGATTCGAAGTCCGGAGCGAGACGAACTCGCGGCACACACATCTCAAGAACAGCACGAAGGCTACTTGAACAATGCTGAACATCTAAGCATCCGGAATCGCTCCGCGCCATCAAACAACCACCTCCAAATCGAAGTATGAATGAACGGGAAGATGAAGAAAGGGGAGAAAAGACGGAGAGCAGAGCACTGACTGACTGACTGACCCTGCGAGGACGTCGAGGTTGCTGGCGATGACCTTGAGCAGAGATCCGGAGCCCATCGCCGTCGCTGGAGTTCCAAATCGGCTCTCGAGCTGGACGGAAATGAGGGGGGATTGGTTGGGATAATCCGGAGGGTGAGTCTTGGCGTTCTTGAACAGTGGAACCTCGCCGCTCTCTTTTCTCCTCCCCCTTTCTTTCGGTGCTTTTGGGGTCTCGAGGGGAGCGAAAACAGGGGAGGACAGAGAGAGGAAAGTGCGGAGGACAGTGGAGAGGACAGTGGTGGTGGAGTGCAGCAGACGAGACGCACGACGGGAGACCGACCGGCGTGGCCGTGGAGGTGACGACACCGAGACCGAGAGCAGCAGCAGCACGGATACAGAGGAGGTGGTGGTTATTTATGCAAATAGGACCCTGGAACTTATATATTTTGTTAGAAGTAATGTACTACTACTTGCCGGGGGATTTATTTACCGATTAATTAAGGAATTAATTAGTAGTAGAAACAAACAGAGCACGAGCACACTTGTAGAGGAGGTGTTTAGCATGTAAGCCCCTGAATCTTATTTTAATAACCAGTTGCGGTAATTTTATCGGTAACACAAACATAAACTACAGCGACGGGTGTTCTTGGTATTCTAGCTCTAGTATGTCACTATAATAATATGTTTTGACTCGTGTTGTCTTCCATGATTCGTCGTTATCTGCTTGGTGTTCAGATAATGTGTTTAGTTTCTTTTTTGTTCAAGGTTTTTTTCTTTCTTTCTTTCTATTAAATACATTTTGCTTTCACCTATTGCGCCCTGTCTATCTTAGTCCTTTTTTCCCATCTTGAGGTGTTTACTAGAATTACTGTTGTTCAAAATTTCTCTGTCTTTTTATTTTTTTCAGTGTGTGTATTAAGTTTAAATGGTCAAAGTTGGCAGGTATCTGAAAACGGATCCAATAGATGATAGTCTGGTCATTAACGCCTCGTTAATACTGTGGCTACTGAGCACAATTGTACAAATAGACAAGGTTCCACTTGACTACAATGGTTTTAGTTGCGATTGTTGTAGCTGCAGCCAGAGCACACTCAAATCTAATAGTGTGTTTGCTACTTGTAAACGTGATTCGACGTTCACCATGCTAAAAAAAGTCGCTGAAAAAATTGTGCATATAAAGTGTTTAGCTAGACTCTATATGTAACTGATACTCCATTAGTGGTCTTAAGAGCACAAAAAATACTTGCATTTCTTTAATGATTAGTTGCTGCTTTAAAGGTTCAAATAAGGACTGAAATGCAATTCGATGACAGTCGGTGGGTACAAGTAAAAGGAGATGTAACTGACAATTGCACGGCTGGGATTCCAGTTTCCTTTGCCCTGGCCCACGCACCTGCCTCAAGCAGAGGCACCGGCCGCACACCTCAGCCAATGGATAATCCGCCACCCGCCGGTTTATTTTATTCATTTATTTATTTTTAATGGAATATATTTTCCAAATTCCAATGTTTATGCCAGTATCTCACCAAGATCTTACAAGCTGGAATTTCGGTATTCTTGGTCATGGATTCGATTGTTATGGAGCATGCATAATTACCACTATCATGGGATCGTAAATGCCAGATTTGATATTTGATATGTGCTTATTCTTCTCGTATGCATCACCTTTTTTTTTTTTTTTTCATTTTAGCCTTCTTTGCACCATGTTTTCATATTTGGGTTACAGGAAATGAATAGCAAAAATTCAAAATATTTTCCAATCTTTATGCCTGTATCTCGCCAGGATCTTACCCGAGCTAGAATTTCGGTGTTCTTGGTCATTGATTCGATTAGGCTGGAAGCTACAGTTAGAGAGCATAATTACCATTGTCATGTGACAGTAAATGCCAGATTTGATGTTGATACGTGCTTATTCTTCGGGTATCGGTGATTTTTTTTCTTTACATGTTTAGTCTTCTTTTAACATATTCATATTGGGGTCAAAGGAAATGAATAGCAAAATAGTAGATGGCCTGTCCCCATCAAGCTAGTCAAGCTAGTCCCAGCTAGTCCCTAGTTGTTTTGGTTCAATGTACTCCCTCACTATAGAGAAAAGAAGTCATTTTTGGCAAACATTGAAAATATAAATAAATGAATAACTTTTAAGTTATTGAGTTTAGAAATGTGAAAATCGTATTTTGAAAATTACTTTAATAAAAATACACATATATATCTTTTCAATAAATAATGTTATAGAAAAGAAAAGTTAAAATTATGTTTTGGAGAAGGTTCGCATGCCGTTGTCCTCAACGACATCTTTTTCCTATAAGCAGGAGCAAAGCGCAAATGACTTGTTTGGTTGTCAGATTTGTTTTGGATAGAAGAATCACCTCTTGTAGAGCACGAGCACGGATGCAGAGGAGGAGGTTATGCAAACAGGGCCCAAGAACTTATTTTATTAGAAGTAATGTCGTGGGACTTACTAATTTTTAATTAATTAATTAGTAGAGCAAAACAGAGCACGAGGTTGTAGAGGAGGGATTTATGCATGCAAACCCTTTAAACTTATTTTAATAACTAATTGGTTCAAGTAATTTTATCGGTAACACAACCAAACAGAGCATAAAAACTACATGAGTGGTGTTCTTGGTATTCTATCCCTATGCCACTATATTAGCATAGTATTTTGACTCATGGTGTCTATCGTCATCGCTTGCTTAATGTTTACATAATGTGTTTTAGTTCTTTGTTCATTTTTTTTTCCGTTTTGTAGTACTCTCGAAAAAACAAGCAACTATGGGTTGCGTGTCGATAAAAGTAGCTCATGTTTGACCAAGTCTCTAGCGAATACTATTAATATTTATAGCTCCAAATTAATTTATTATGAAAATATACTTTGTAAATAATCTAATGATATTTATTTGGTATTGTAATTATTTATATTTTTTTATCTATAATTGGTCAAACTTGGTGGACTTAAACAAGGTAATCGTGCTAGAATTGCATGTTTTATGGAACGGAGTGAGTACATTTTTCTTTCACCCATTGTGCTTGGGTCTCTAGAATCATGTTGTTCAAAATTTGTTCAACTATATTTTGAACTTTCTTTAGTGTGTATCAAGTTTAAATGGTCGAAGTGACACATATTTGGAAATAAATCCAATAGATGATAGTCTGGTCATTATTGTGGCGTTAATACTATGATTATCGAGTACAACTAGACAAAACTTACTATAGAGAAAGTCTCTGCTCAGTTGCCTGGCTGCAAGCAGCTACAACCAATTCAACCGAGCACACTCAAATAAAGTAGTGTGTTGCAACTTCATAAATGTGGTTCACTATTCACCTTGCCAAAAAAAATGGAAAATGGACCATACAAATTGTTTAGCTAAAACCTATATGTAATTAGTACTCCATTAGTGGCTTTAAGAGAACAAAAAAGTTATATTTTCCAAAAATTATTTGCTCCTTTAAAGGGTTCTAAATAAGGACTAAAATGCAATTCCATGATAGTACGTGGGTACAAGTGAAAAGGAGATTGTAACAGACAATTGCACGGCTGAGATTCCATTTTCTCTGCCCTGGCCCACCATCTGCCTCGAAGCAGAGTCACAGGCCGCACAGCTCAGCCGCCAGCCGGTTTATTTTATCCAATTTATATAGTGTGGAGTACTGTATTTTTCAATGTTTATGCCTGGAATTTCGGTGTTCTTGGTCATGGATTCGATTATGGTTTAAGCTACTTTTATAGAGCATATTACAACTGTCAAAGGATAGTAAATGCCAGATTTGGTACGTGCTTATTCTTCTCGTATGCATCATTTATTATTTTATTTTTTTTTTTTTTACATTTTTAGCCTTCTTTTAACACATTTCATATTTGGGTCACAGAAAATGAATAGCAAGGTAGACCCTTTTGATGTATACAAGATAAATGTCCGTATGTTACATTGTGGTCATAATTTTTTAAAACTAAAACTTAGATGTAGTGGACATGTGAGATATAAGAGTTTTGTATCAAACATGTCCGGTTTTCGTATCGAGAACGGGTAGGACAAAGTACATGAGCTCCAAGTTGTAGATGATCCATATCAGATGCGGGCGCGTAAGCAGGGATCATGATTTGGTATCACTAAGCAGGGCATGTATAGCCATCTCATTCAAATGCATAAAAACCTTACTAAAATGAATATGGCCATCTGTTGTCACATTATTTTCTCTCAACTACAATATCAGGCGTCTAAGTTATAAGTCAATTCTGAATTCAAACAACCACAAAACAATCATCCCAATTTTCAAATAACTACAATATTACTTGCAGCCTTCTGTTTGCCATAGTAAGCAATTTGATAAGGAATCTTGTAGTCATCTTGTCAATGGAAAATGGAATGGCCCACTTAGCGGTTCAAAGTTAAATGCCATCTTGCCCAAAACTCTGCCCTCGAAGCACCCTAGTGGGGTGGGATATCCATGGATGTCCAATGAATACCCTCTAGTTTAAAAAAATAAACTAGAAAAGAGATGACCCCCACCAAAATTTGAATTTCTAGGTCATTTGTCAAAATCCATGGATGTCCAAATTAGATTAGTCTTCCACCTATAGTGGGGTTTGTTTATTTGTACCTGCATATAAACAAGGCACGACCACATAAACTTCTGAGACACAAGTTAGTCATTGACGTAGAACATGCAAATCAAATTAGTCACTGTGAGGTAGGGTGATTTGGCACCATCCAAACATCACAACCATCCATATTGGCCCGGTGATTTGGTGTGGACGGAGAAACAAAATGATAAGAATGTACAATAGCAAATATATTACTCTTTCGGTTCCAAATTATAAGTCACTTTTTATTTTTTTTTGTTCATCCATTTTGTTATGTGAATAAATGAACGAAAAAAAAAAAAAAATCAAACCAACTTATAATTTGGAATGGAGGGTGGCATCGAGGAATTAATTATATTATATCCCCATAAAAAGCTATATATGCCATTACAACATATGGTCATACTTTGCCACTATATATAATATAATATGTAGTAGAGATATTAAAGATTTCAGTAAACATTTTTCCAGCTTGTTTACACGTCATGACGTTAACGTGGCACAACATTCACAAAATAGTCACGAGGGAAGACAATTTGCCATCCCATCCCAATCCCAATCCATTGGGAGCTCGTTCATCATCGGTCCCAATCCATCCCATCCAATCCATCCTACCAAAAAGCAAGCTTTCTCCTCATCCACATCCACGTCGACCACAGGGAATTCCCGTGCCGGTGTGGGCCCGCCGGCGACGCCATGTGTCGCCGCGCTGCCGCCTGGGTCACACAAGTGTGCGGGTGGGTGGCCGCCACACGCTCACCTCGCCCTCGTGCTCGTGCGTGTGCTCGCCTCCCTCCCTCCCCCCCCCTCCACTTTCCCAGCCAGCCAGCCGCCGTCCCCTGTCGCTGCCCGTGCTCATCTCATCCGGCCACCTTCCATCCGCGGCCGGCCGGCCGCCAGTCCCCACCGCGGCCCACCGGTCGATCTGAGGATCAAGATCCGTCCAGGCTGATCGAGGTACTACCCGCGTGCCTGCCGAAGATCGTTTCTTTTTCTTTCTTGATCTAAGTTTTGGGTGCGCGTACGTGTAGATCAAAGCTCGGTTCTTTGCGTGTTGGGTAAAAGTAGACTCTCTTATCTCTTGAGGCGTCTGTCTGGGTGTCAGAGTCGGATGGGTTCGGTGTGAAAGCTGGTGTCTTTGTAGCTGTTCGATATGTTGTGCAATCTGGTTTAGCGAGCTACTGTGGCGAGGAGAAGGAAGGTGGTTTGCTTGGTCAGGGCTGTTTGTCTTATCTATGCTTTGAGTAATGATGTATAAGTGCTGTTCGTCTTATCTATCCTCTGAATATTGATGTATTTAACTGTTTTCTTCCTATGCTCTTAAATATCTGTATTGGATTCTTTTGTGTATTTTTCCAGTGAGAATAATTATATGACGCATGAGGGGATTAAGATTTTTGCTGTTGTTGTTCGGTCAAGAGAAAGAGTAGGTAGTTTGAATTGGTATGGTTTCTTGGACAGTCTGTATTGTTCATGTGTTCTTGGATTGGTAAAGCTGCCCAATTTGGTAAGGTTATTTAGCAACTGGTAGTTGTAACATCGCATTTAATTTAAAAAAGTTCTTTATGCAGATTCAGATAGACTTTTCATTGTTGATCTGATCCATGTCCATACATAAAGTTGATTTTTCTATGTAATTATCTGCACTTCATCATCGTTAATCAGACATATGGTGCTTCTTGTTTATACTATTATTTTTTCTAGCGAGGTTAAAAGTTTATCTTGTTGTGGTATTGTGAGCAATTGATGCTTCGGTGGTACCACTTAGACACTCCACCTTGTGGCCCAGATTAGTTGCATTTTGTTGCTACACTTTGTTGTAACTCTTTTGATGCTTAATTACTCAATTTTGTGAAGCAGGAACAATATTCTTGGCATGGTGGTTGACACGGATACCTCTGATTCACTGCCTGGCAGTTCAAATGCTGCTCCTGAGATGCCTGCTAATGGGTTAGCCTCAAAGTATTTATTTTTTGGATCCAGTTTTATTATACAACTAATATCATAGCAGTAATCAGGATTATGTAATGGCCCACAGTGTGCATGGCCATATGTGTTGCTAGAGCCTGAAGTATCTAATATAGAGGCATTTACTATTACATCTACTCTTAGTTAACTACTATATCCCACCCTCTTCACTTGAGCCACTGCAAGCAATAAGATCCCATCAAAATGAGCAAAATCAGACTGATCTAGAAATAGATGTTGCAGAACGTACAGAAATATGATTTAGCTAGTAGTTTATGGCTGAATCTTCTTTATTTGCACTGATTCCTCTTGTTCAGTATAATTCTTGTCTTCACTGGTTCTATGGATAATCATTGTTCTGCTTGCTCAGTTTCATGTCATATGTAGTTTTATGATCTGTGAGAGAGACAGATGCTGTATGCTATTAATAATCACTACATAAGTAAAGCAGTGCCATCTGCTCCCATAGGCATATCAGTTTCACCTGCATGAGTATAGAAGCTAGACTAGCCATCAGTTCAAGTGGTATGAGACCACAGGAAGTTGTGGCTCCATTTTTTTCCTTTTTTTCTCAGGTTTTGATTTCTGAACTCAAAATAATTGAAATAGAAAGTTTTCTATATATAAAAGCAGAACCTGCATAATATATTAAGGCGTTGTTTGGATTTTCAGATTCACATCAATCCACATGTGTTGGGCTGGATTGCAGTGGAACTTGAACTAAATTCCATCCTAATCCACCCAACACACATGGATTGAGGTGAATCCGGCAACATCCAAACAAGGCCTAAAGTGGCTAGAAGAAACCCTCGAGAGCGAAAGAGTAAAGATTCTTTAGGAAAAGAGCTGTGCAGATGGGTTCCCGCTACTAGATCCTGTGTTAGGACCTCTGTGACTGGAACAGAGTCATAAAAAAGGCTTGCGGTTAGGCACTCCTCACTTGCCATATTAGAAACAATGCCCACAGCTCATAGTTGTTAAGGGTTAACTGAATCCTAGTGTATTTCAATTAACTCAAATTAATGAGTGTTGTGGTAGTAATTTGCATGCTTTTGACAGTCAGTATATGTTTTGTTCGAAGTTTATATTCAAATACCTAGGGATTTAAGATTTCCGTAGACCAATTTTTACATCTGCACCTTCAGATTATTCTGAATAATGATGCTGTCTATTCTTTCTAATACTTATTTGCTCTTGTAGTGTACTCCCTCACTCAGCCTACTCATCTTTTTGCCCCGCTGCACAATTTTCCTGTTTTCTGACAATTTTTCTGCTGCAGGTCTATTCGCCAAAAGTCTCAGGAAGACCACCCAATGAAAACACATAAAGCTGAACGAGAGAAGCTTAAACGTGATCAGTTGAATGACCTTTTTTGTTGAGCTGGGAAGTATGCTAGGTTAGTACAGTAGGTCATTAACCATTGACTATTTGTAGTAGAAACAATTTAGGCTCTTGAGAAAGATATCAATATCTGCACTTAGATTCCATCATTCTGTTCTCCACTCGAGCTCATCTGTTAATGGTGGCCAGCATGATGTGCCCTCTCAGCGAGGACTGAAATTATGTACATTAGCTTATATTATGTTTACAGGATCCAGTACATAGTATGGCTGCATCATTTGGTATATTAGGGTGTGTTTGGTTCTGTGCCCAGGCAGCTTCACCTGGCGACCAGGATCACTGCCTAGCAGGCTAGCTCCCTGCCAGATCGCGAACCAAACTGATGTATCACTTTAGAGAACTCATCTGATATATACCTTCATTGTTGTCTAAAAGGTCTATTGATCCCTTTCTTTGAATTGCTATAAAATAGCCATGTGAACTGCTCACTTTGCTTTTCTATTTCAAGCTTCCCTTTGAGCAGTCCATCATACATTAATGTTAGTAAAAGCCAAAAGTTTTCATCAACTTGTTATTTAGCCCCTAAAAAGTTTTTTGTTGATTTTAAATTATTTACAATCCTTTTTTTTTTCTGTTGTTTCCATTTTCTTTATGGGTCATCATAGTATCGTGCCTTGATGAAGGCACCATGCCATCCTAGCATTTTCTTACTCTGGCATGAGCATGTTAGCACCATTTCTACTGAGTACGTTTGTGGTTGTTGCCATGAAAGGATCTGCTAATCTGGCTGCCAAATTGTTCAGTATTAACGTATGGTTAAGCTATTAATACTATGCTGTACTTTGAATGGAACACCATTGTGGATACTTCTTGCAGGTGTACCATGCAATCATATTATTCTGATGACAGGTAGGGAATGTCATCTGCTGAACCGCATACTTATGATGAACATTCTTTTCTTTGTATCTTGTGCCATTAAATATGACTGCATAATCATCCTCATGTTTTGTTCAGAAAAACATAATCATCCTCATGTGTTTCTGTTGTTAGGGTTATTGATTTTGCTACAGATATCTAAGCCATTGATCCATATAGTTCTGCTACTACAGATCTTGATCGACCAAATATTGGGAAAGCTACAGTGTTAGGTGATGCTGCACGAGTACTGCGAGATCTAATTTCTCAAGTAGAATCTCTTAGGAAGGAACAATCAGCTCTTGTATCGGAACGCCAATATGTGAGTTACTAAATTCAAAGCACTTGTGTACTATTTTAAAGAAATCAACATGTTATGTTCTTCATGAATTCTTATGCTTCTCAAGTTATTGAGATGACCAAAGGGATCTATTGCACATTTTGAAAACCACCAAGACCTACAGTTATTACTTGTTCAGAATTATTAACATCAAGTTGCTCTTCTAAAAGTAGGACACATATCTGTTGTGAATCCTGTGATTGATTCGGTCACGTTTCATATTTACCATTGGTGATTACTACTGATCGCACTTGCTTGCTTGATTTTGTTCTTTTTGAACGCAATGGCAGGAGACCTGCCTTTCAATTAAGGAAAGAGAGTTTATGTGCAAGGCTTGATTTAGTTCTTTGGTAGATGTTTCAGCTTACTATCTGCATTTCACCTGTTAAGCCTAAAGTATGCTTATTGATGATAAAACAAAAATAAAGTTACGCTTATTGACAGGTCAGTTCAGAGAAGAATGAGCTGCAAGAGGAGAACAACTCGCTCAAATCACAAATATCAGAACTACAAAATGAGCTCTGTGCAAGGATGAGGAACAGCAGCATCAACCATACCAGCCTTGGAATGCCACTTCCGGTTGCCAACACTGTAGGTCCTGATCTGGCAACTCACCCTATGCCACAGCAGATGTGGAGCAACATTCCTAATTTAAGCTCTGTGGCCATGGTGCACCCAACAACTACAGCTACTCTGTTACACAGTCAGGACCACTCTGCTGATGCTGGTCAAGGCTATGCGCCCCAACCTCGGGAGCTGCAGCTGTTTCCAGGTGCATCATCTTCGCCAGAGCGTGGATCTTCGGGCTTGGAAGCGACCAGGCCACATCGTCGAGCCTAACAGATTCCTTGCCAGGGCAGCTCTGCCTAAGCCTTCCACAGTCATCTCAGGAAGGAAGCAGCAGCGGTGTATCGCGCAGCAGAAAGGAACGGCGGAATGGTTAGCGAACTGACAACACTTAAATCAGTATTTGATGGCAGGGATTGCCCTGTATATACCAAGAATACCCGCCCTCTACTGATTCGAACTAATGTTGTAGTTGCTGTGTTGCTTTGTGTAGGGAGGGCTTGTTCTAGAAACTTGAGAACATGTTTAGCTATACTTGTGATGCTGGCTGATCAATCTTGTAAGGCGGAAACTAACTGGTCTTTTGCTATATGTTTTCCATGAGGTTGTAAGATGTGAGGCGGACTGCCAGAACAGCTAGTGTTGCAGACAGTGTGCTCCTTAGTTTGAATAGAAAAGCAATTTGATGGCTATCATGGTTATCTTCTTGCTCCCAATGAAAAACAACCTGCACATGTAATCTTTGAATAATAACCATGTTATCTTTTAAACAATAATGAGAAGAGAAGATTGCCCAGATTGATGCAGTAGCACACAGCTACTGTGATGAACTGATAATTTAACTCTGGGTATTAAGAATAGAAATCCCTCCAATCTTCGGCAAGCAAAACAAACACGCAGATTTCGGCTGAGAAAGATCTCCAGTCCCAAAGGCAAAAATTGTAAATAGCTTGTTATCAGCTCCTATCAAAAAAAAAAAAAAAAAGGGAATGTTTTCTAGGACATACTTCGATATCACAAGCCGACAGATCTGATATTGATAATCATCACAGCATACCATTGAAAGAATATTGTCATTAAATCTAATCTAATAAAATACAGACGTCCGTACCGAATTGAACATTTCTCTAATTGCCCATCAATGGCAGTGTTTGTCATTGTCAAGCTCTTGATGCCTTATGGTGCATGATACGGAGCTGGATGTTCAAGATGTGTGTGCATCTAAAAAGGCAGTTTCAGGTGCAGAATCTGCTGTGGTGGATGTTCACAAATAGATCGTGTTGGTTGGCAATGTCAGACCAAATTCTAGTAGTGACATCCTTTACGAAGTTTTATTTGCCAAAAGAAATGATGAACTATTGTTTCCTCTTTCTGGCACCAATTGCAAACCAAATACACAGTAAACTTGACAACAAAGCTTTTCATTGTTGAATCCTCACATGTTTCTATAGCAATTCCAAAAGAAATAGAAACAACTATGAGTTCTAAATCTCGGCAAATGCCAACCGTGCTTCATAAACAATCCCTACCGTCTATCCGTGTAGATGTCCAAAAAAATAATAGAATGATTCTCCTCCAGGAGCTGCAAGTACAGGCTCAATGACAGAAGGTCGCAGCCATCACCAGGCCAGTTACCAAGCCCGTGATCTCTTGACTGTACAGATGAATAACTACTAATACTAGATAATTGTTTGAGCTTGGAATCATCTGATGCAGAGAAGAATCTTTGCAGCTAGCAGCTGAAATAAACACCACTAGTTGCACCAGTAGTTAGTTTTGTTCCAGGGTCGGGAATCAGAGATGCGTTCCATCTCCATATCCTGCTGCTTTTTGAGATAATCCTGTGCTGTTGACGTGATTATCTTAACAAAGAAGTTCAGAAGCACAAGCCACACTATAGAGTTCCAAACCAATGTAAACGAGAAATTCCACTGTTTCTCCTGTGTACATGGTAAATTTATTGAACCAATAAGAAAAACGAGATGAATAATTAAAAGGGGTCATTCCAGCTCAAATGATCATAGATTTCAAATGATGATACTAACCTCCATCTGTGAGGATGGCGAGACTGGTGTTGGTGGTGATAGATACTTGTCCTTGGCAGCATTGAGTTTGGCAATCACAGATGGCAGGGTAGCAGAAAACCCAGGAATGTGACCAAATATCCAGATTAACTCCTTTTCCATAAGATACAGGAGCTGATTGTTGCATAAGGACACAATAAACAGTGTCTGCGAGAACACAAATGCATATCAGGCAAAAGGGTGCTGCAACTATTGGTGTCAACCACATGACAACTCACTAAACAAGCTATGGATAAACTAAAATGGCCAAAAAATCAGGAAGTCAGGCACCATAATAACCTTAGCAAGAGAGGTTTCATATCTAATTTCACAGTTTTTTGAGGTATAATAGTCTTCAGTAGTTTTATTCTTCTGTAATTATAGATACCAAATCAAACTAGAGAATCGAACCAAATCCGGTTCATCACATAATATTTCATTTCATTAGGTTTATTTCATTTTGTGGTTCAGTTTTTGTTGAATTCTTGTAAAAAGAATAGCAATTCAAGAACAAACTAGGGGATGAATAAGACAAATCAACTTATCCAAATAATGACATATTTTGTGCTGAAATCATACCCAGGCTTTCTAACATGTCCATGTCAGTCTAAGTCTACTTATCCTGATGGACTTTTGTTGAGATGGTTGCTAGTAGGATTTCAAAATTTGACTGCAAGTAGACAATAATGATCACATACAAGCATAAAACAGTAACACATCGATGAATAGTTTTATCTATTTAAGTTGATAAAAGCTGTCTTCCCAAACATTTAAAAGACCACCTAGCGATCAATGGAAAATTCTCCAAAAGATTGAACACACGCGCAGCCAAACAAGAAGTGTGTGGCAACAAGTAGAACAAAGGCACACACCTAATCACAACAAACACAATTACCGATTATTAAATAAGACAAAAGTATAAAGTTAGATGCCTCACCTGAATATGAGTCTTGATGATGGCCTTCCCAATCAAAGTTGCAAAAGGAACTCCCAGAAAGGTACACCGAATTGGCCACACATAATACCAGCAAGGTCAAAGAGTGGGTTCGGAACCTAACAAGGGCCATCAAAATTAGGCATTTTTAATTCAATGAAAATCCTCTTAGAGAAATCTTAGGGTAACCGCTGCACATGAAATGTTCCATAAGCTTATTTGTTGGTGTCATTTTATCTAGACAGCTTTAAAATGTGGAGCTAAACCTTGAAAATAGTCCAAAGGTGATTTTAAAGGCACAAAGTCAAATGCTTAATAAAACAAATACGGGTGTAAGATATCCAAACTGAAGAAATTGGTAACAAAGGAAATGCTTAGTAAAACAAATACGGTTTGTTCGATATCCACACAGAAGAAATTGGTAACGAAGGATGAAGACAGGGGACTAACCGAAGCAAGTATCAAGATAGAGAAAAAGTTGAGATGTTGTGAGTGAGAAAGAAGCCAACGCTTGGTAACGATCAAGAGTAGATGCTACTGTCCCATCTTTGGAAGTAGCAGTATCAAGCTCCTTAACAGCTTTTGACTTGCTTCCTGATAAGCGGGCTGCAGCATGACAAGAGATCCATTTAGGACAGGTAGCTTAAACCAATCAAAGGAATAGAAATAAAAATACCAGAACTAGCCTTCCTACCCCAAGAACTCACATCACAGGCATAACACTTCTAGAAATGGGTTTTCCTAAAATCCATCAAACAATTGAAGCTCCACAGCACCAAAATGTTACCTAAATAAATAGCTAAAATGTCAAGAAAAATGGGCATAGCCCTGTTCCCAGTTTTAGGGAATTTAAGAAAACAACAACAAAATAAAATAAGAACACAATACAGCATGTACTATTAGGCGCCTCTGTCATGTGGGCAGACAATACAGCAAGGGCTGCCCCCCGAGTTCAAAGTCCAGCAGGAGTCCAAGGTCGCTTAGGTACGAGATTGGGTGTTTCAGCCATTAAAGAATAGTTGAAGGTTGGGTGTGAATGCAGGAAGTAGAGAGTAGACCATGGAAGTAGACCAAGGAGCCAGCTGACTCCTTTATGTACCCAGGACCCATTGGAATGAAGCAAGCAATCAACAACAAACAATCCAACCCCCCAAATACTCTAAGTCTCCCTCCACGCCAAATTTGCCTGGCCTTCCTCTTGGCAATGGTTATCCTCCCTATCCCATATGAACTAACGTTCATAACATCTGGTATCAGCTAGCTTTGGTTTCGATCCATTTCCATGGCTTCTGCTGCAGACAAAGCCTTAAGCGCCCTTGCTGAGAGGCTCCATCATGGGTCCACAACGCTGCATCGCATGATGGCACTGCTCGAGATGAAGGTGGCACGTGAATGCCTGGCGGCAACACGCCTACAGGCAGCAGCACGTGGACTCCTAGCACGCCGGCGGGTGCAGCGTCTGGCTGTTATCTCCCGGGCCATTATGTGGCCATCATCGGAGGAGTGGGCAGCGGTGTGCCTACAGGCAGCAGCGTGAGGGTTCCTGGTAAGGCACACCACAAGGAAGATGCGGGCAGCGATCAAACCCGCGCCTTCAACGAGGCATTCCTCATCTGTTCATACGCCACCACTAACCGCCACCAAGCCTCCCACCGCTGCTCCATCCTCACCACCACAACCTGCTGGCTCCATCTCGTCACCAATGGCAGAACCCACCATGGCTGATTTGGCCAAGCTCATCGAATCCCCCACTGCCTCCACCAATGACTTGCAAGGGCAGGTCGCTGCCCTACAACAAGAGTAAACCCCGGCGGCAGCGTCCTTCTCTGGTTCAAGGGGATCAGGCCACGGCGACCACCAGGGCGACCGGCCTCCCTGTTTCCAGAATCCATCTGCTTGGCTCTTCCCATGGGATCCAGGAGGATGTCAACAGCTTCATCGACCGCTATCCAAGCTTCCGACTCGAGGACGAGCTGCTCGCCAGGGGGTGGGGAGAGATGTCATGTGGGCAGACAATACAGCCGCCAGCCTCGAACACGAGGTACAGCAAGGGCTGCCCCTGAGGTCAAAGTCCCGCAGGAGTCCAAGGTGGCTTAGGCGACTGGGTGTCTCAGCCATTAAAGAATAGTTGAAGGTTGGGTGTGAATGCAGGAAGTAGAGTAGACCATGGAAGTAGACCAAGGAGCCAGCCGACTCCTTTATGTACCCAGGACCCATTGGAATGAAGCAAGCAATCAACAACAAACAATCCAACCCCCCAAATACTCTAGTCTCCCTCCACGCCAACTTTGCCTGGCCTTCCTCTTGGCAATGGTTATCCTCCCTACCCCCTATATGAACTAACGTTCATAAGAGCCTCTAGAAGGACATGAAGTCAAAAGTTAAATGTATGGTGTAGATAAAATGCTGAACTGTGGGGATCTCCTCTTCCATGGCATCTCATCTCCCCACAGCAGCCCAAGGACACCCATCCTAGGCCCGGCTACCTCCTCTGCCACTGACCTCTGCTAAACCGGCAACCCAACCCAACTCTCAACTCTCAAGCATGGTCCACCTCCCTCACTTCAATTTCCGGCAAGCCCCATCTAACCAGGCATTCCAAATCAGTGTCCTAGGAGATTTGGAGATGATTGCTAGGTCGTTTATTGGGAGCTAATGCCCTAATCTTGCTGGTTGCATTTCTGGGGCTACTTCATTCTCCTCCTACGTCAAGGGATATTTAGAGTGTATTCTGTGTTTTTCCCCCTTGGATGCGTGTGGCGGGGCGGGGGCTTCCCCCTGTTTTCTCCTCTCTTAATGAAATAGTAACTCTTGCAGCTTGTTCCAGGGGATGTTTAATGGATGTAATGAAAAACTACAATGAATGTTACATAGTAAAACTGTATGTAGAAAAGATGTATCTGTTGCTGCTCAAATAATTCAGTTAGAAGCAGTAAAGGCCTAGTAACATTACTGTTTCTGTACAGCGATTAGCAAAAGTTGTACAACATATACAAAATATCATTAAAAGGCATACCACCCAATGCTGAGAGCTCCCACACAAGGTGGTGTGTCGGTGTCTGGGGAAGCTTTCTAGATAGCCTTACCCTTGCCAATTTTGCAAGGAGGCTGGTTTGAACCTGGAACCTCCAGGCCACAATGGCAGAATCTCTACCACTGTGCCTGGACCACTCTAAACTATAATAGGACATCACTACTTAATTTCAGAAGGAAACTAAAGCACTGCAATTTTACCTGCTCGTGATATAAAATAAGGGGGAAGCTCGCCAAGTGCAGTCCCAATGCCCCAAAGAACTGCTTCCAGCTGTATCTGAGGTAGTAAGTCAAAGACTGGGATCCTAACAGAATGAGCTGATGCTGGATACACAGGTGGTCCAAATTCTGAGCATTTCTTGTCGAGCCATGACGGCCCAACCTTAAGCTGTATGGTATCATATGGAGCCATTTTCAAATCAATTCGACCACACTGAACAGCTTTAATAGTGAACAGAGCAATATGAGGACCTAGATACAGCACAAATGTATGCAAACCAGAACCTGCATGTTAAAATTTAAACCATCAGCTTTCTCTATAATGAGTTTTCTCTGTCACAGCAATAAACATTCCAAATTTAGATGTGTCAGTTTCCAACTTTAACAAGCATTAATTGTAGGTGGTAAAATCCCAATAACATATAGATTACAGAACATGCCTAGCAGAAAAGGCATGACTACTTGCATTAACCTAATAACATTATAGAAACTTGACAAAATCACAAGATAATACAAGAATAACTAAATATCCACAGATGCCATGAATAGCCTTCCAACGAAAAAGAAAAGAAAAAAAGGCATCTGTTTTCTGAGTAGTTTTTTTGATGTGGCATTGTGGCCGTTCTTCACAGGCAGCTAGAGACATGTAACAAAAAGATTTCCAACACAGTAAAATTGTTGGAGGGTAACCAAATCTTGTGTATTGAAATAAATGAAGGAGCTGGTACAAAAGAACAAACTCGATGGTCACTAATTTTAACAATTGGCTGAAAGGATCACTTGAAACGTAGACCAAAAAGAAAAACAAATCTACAAACTAGCAAGGATCACGTGACAATATATTGAGAAAAAAAAATAAACAGGGCATCAAACAGGCAAACAGTAAAATCACTATTCGCTGGAAGCATGTGCAGTTATTGCTTATGTTATCTGTATTAGATATATTCATATATATAATCTGGCACTTGATGCTCACTTGTCACCTTCAACTGTTTTTTTTTTCTTCAAGTCCTAACAAGGCTGCAAGCACAAACTAAGCGGAATAGAATGGATGGTTCATAGCATTCCTTGATAACACAAATAAAGTACCGTTTTTTCTCCCTTATCACAAATTTATTAAAATACATATGTTTCAAGCCTTCAAGCATACCACAGACTGTACAGTTAAGACATGATAACTGAAGAGATCGGTAAGTGAACTCCAGAAACATTTAATTAATTCGTTTATTTTCTTTTATTTGTAACTAAACTCCAAGATGTTGAGAGGTTCAAAATTAAACTTGCCTAGTCCAATTGACGAAGCCACACCTAATGAAACCCACCACAAAACAAATTTAGCATAGTTAAGGAACTCCTGCACATGCTGCATACATGTCAGAAAAACTAAATTAGTGTTCTATTACAGTACCAAGATACTAACAAAAAATATTATCTCACAAAGATACAGATCTTCAGAGCATGTATATTCCTTGAATATTTAGGCATTACAGGGCAAACTCTATGACAAAAAAAACAGTAACAGATGTTCTTATGAAAATTACTAGCCTATCCCACATATTAATAATAATAAAATCATTAGAATGAGAGCACACCTTCTTATGCACGCCATCTGAAATAGCGAGTAAGATTCCAGGAGCTACCACCAAAACAATTAAGAGAAAGAACAAACCACCCTTATTCAGGATATATGCTGCTAATCTTTTCAAGTATCGTAACATGGCTAACAGGAAAAAATGTAATGTTCTGAGTGGTTGTTTTGTCAGGGTCAAATTCTCCAAGTCCATTTTATGTTTTGCTCGGAGTTCTGCAAAATAAATAAATACATGAGATAAAAGAAAAACAGAACAACAACACCAGCCATCAGCTAAATGCCAAAACAGAAAACTAAATTACTTCAACTCTAGTAATATGTCTGGTTATCGAGAACAAAATTAATCTTTCACTGACAAATCAGAACATAGATTGTTTGATGCTGCAGGTTATCTTGATCCGGAGGGAAACAGAGGTTTAGTGTAGGCAAGTAGCTAGGGCTTGCCTGGTTTGTCCATCCATGTACTAAAACATTGGCAACAGTTAGACAATATTTTGTAAATTCTAAAGTTAGGTGATAAAAGGGCGAATCTTTCCACACTTTTTTGAGTCATTGACGCCTGGGAACATGATAGCATAAAAGAAATATTTTACACAGCTGCAGCTATGAACCAGGGTGGTCAGGCTCATTAACATGATGCAACACCTACACTCTGGTCATGAATGTACAGAGCACCACAGGAACCTAAACAAATTGATGAGCTATTGTCTCCCTTCATAGTTTGAGCTGTGCACATCATGATATATAGCAGATAACAGCCAAGTTTGCTGCTAATTCATAGAAACTGTTATGCTATTCAGTTACTTTCAGCAACCAGTTCATCTGTCATAAATAAGTAACTTAGCTATTCATCAACCCAGACTAGCACTTCAAAATAAAAATAAAGAAACAATTACAAGAATATTTGCTACAATGCCATCAATTGTGTTTCGATCATACCAAATTAATGCACTCCCTCTAACACAAATTCACGTGTATCAAATGAAAGCCATTTCGAGAATGGGATTTCCATCCGTACCACAATTTGAGGCAGACTCCTCATCTATACCACTAAGCATCACAGTGAAGACAACCAATGGAACCTACCCTATCCCCGATCTCAACTTACGTATTCATTCCCCTGCCTCCACCAATTACACACCGATTTCAATTAAAAAAAAAAAAAAAAACATAAACCAGCAAGCTCCGATCCACAACACCTCACAACGGATGATCCTTAACGCCAGCCACGACGCAAATTAAAACCAACCAAGCCAAGCCACGGATCTCACCGGGGATGACGCTCCCGCCGACGTTGGACCAGCTCCGTGACGGCGGCGCCGCCGCGGACATCTTCCGGCGCCCCATCCTTCCCGCTCCCACCTCGACAACACCTAGATCTCGCCGCGGACCAACGCCACCAGAGCTACAACCATGGGCCGTCGCGCCCGCCCGCTCGCCCGGATCTGACACGGAGCTCCTAGGTACGAAGGCCGACTCCCGAGCGGCTCTCCCGCGGGGAGGCGACAAACGGATCGCGTTCGAGATCGGAGAGAGGCGGCGGTGGTGGTGGCGTGGCTGCTTCCTCCCCGTGGCGACCGCAACGGTGGTAGTCGCCGGCGGCGGCGGCGTGTGGGGCGTGGGAACGTTTTGCGAGCAACGGATATGCCAAAGCTGCTCTCTTTTTTTTTATTATTTTGTTTAATTAATTATTATATTAATTAATGAGAAACCGGTTTCTATTTTTGTTGACGCCTCTCGTTTGGACGGTGGCTGGCTGGCTGGCAGGTGGGCCCCTCTCTCGCGCTGTTTTATTTGTTTTAGATTTTATTATTTACACAAAAACTTAAAATGAAATACGGAATACGCCGATAGTGACCGCGAAAATGGGGTCGAGATCGAATTGAGGATATCATATTCAAATGAAATATATTATAGTATAAACACAGTCCAAAAGAGGAAGAATTGAACATTATCTTCCCAGTTTGACCAAATATAAACATCTGGGTCGGATTTGGGTCTAGCCACTACAACTTGAGTTTTTCTTTTTTAAAAAGCTATTGATATTTAAAATTCGGAATAAACGACGTTAGATTAATTCCATAATATATTTTTTTTAATAAATGTAGTTGATGATAAATCAATGTTTTTTAGTCAAAAGACTGTGTGTGTGTGTGTGTGTGGGGGGGAGATCCCCACATTACACAATTTTTGATGATATTACACATGTGTTTCTACGTTGATGATATTACACTTTATATAAAAAAATGGGTTTGTAGAAGCATCGTGAGTGAGAGAGTGGAGGACAGCAGTGCAGAAAGCAGATGAGCTTGCACTTGCATGCTGACCCATGTGTGAGTGTGAAGATGTGTCGGTGATCGTGATCGATGACGACGACGCTGACCATGCAAGCTAGGCGGCTTCCGGCGCCAGATAGCCGGCATGGTTTGACTTTGACTTTGACCCGTGCGGCGGCCAGGAGGACTCTAACTCTAAATTGGCTATTATAGGACTCCAAACGTCGAGAGAAGCAAACGTTTGGAGTCCTATAATAGCAAAACCGTTAGAGAGAAACACAATGTTCGAGTCCTATTATAGAGAAACACATGTTTGGAGTCTTATTATAGAGAAAATACAACGTTTGGAGTCCTATAATAGCCAATTTCTCGGCGGCAAGCGGCCGGCTAAGATATCATGATATGCGGGATAGCACGGAACAGAACCATTTCCAACCGGTGTGGGTGTGCCTTTTGGGACCCGACTAAAGATGTATTAACGGGGGGCACGGCCCGTGCTAGGCACGCCCGCAGGGGGCCGCGGGCCTATTTGGCCCACGGGCCACCGCGTGCCGCGCCTCTATAGTACACCGGGTCTCGCCAGATTTGCTAGGCATGGTGGGCCGCGGGCCGCGTGCCGGCCGAAGAGCACGCAGCCCGATGTGAAATCGGGCCGACCCATAGCCTTTCTTGAATCAAAAACCCCTTGTTCAAACCGGTTTTCAATATTCAATCCGAATTCACAGTTCAAATTTCCCGAGAAAATATCACAGTTCACAAATGACAACTTTAACATAATCACATCTCAGCCAAATTGACAACCAGAGGAAATATCAAAGATAATATGAATTATTTTGAGCTGTTGTGCAATGCCGCCTCATTAAAAACCTTTCTAGGCAAAACTCACACCTCATGAGATAAAACCCTAGAAAGGAAAAGAGTACGACCAACTCATTTAGGTTCAAGGTTCAAACTTCAAAGTTCATTACAAACCAGGCTCAAATGTCTCAACTCAGTCTCTCGTCTCACACTAAAGCAAAGACTCAAATAGCAGTCCACCACCTTGTCCTACAGCACCAGCTCCACCACCTTGTCCTCCAGCGCCTTGTTCATCAAGGAACTGATTCTTGAAGTAGTCTTCCAACTCCTTGGCCTCCACTTGATGTTGTTCCTTGTGTTCTCCTTGTTCCCAATCCTTAACGCAGATCAACATCTCAACAAAGATCCGAGCCCAATCGCCGCCGCCGCTCTTCAATAATCGTGCGATGAAGACTAAAACAAGAGGAGCCAAGTAGATATAGGGATAGGGTTAGGGTTCCGGGTGCCTTACCTGCATGGAGTCGGAGCCCGACGCCGGAGAGACACAGAAGAAGACGAGCGGCGGCGGCAAGAGCAGCTCCCCGATCCAAGAGACGGAGAAGAGAGTGCGGGAGGAAGAAAGAGGACGTAACCGAGAGAGTCCGAGAAGGGGGAGGAGAGAGGAGACCTTAAGGGAGATCAAGATCCGGCCGCCACCATCGCCGGAGAGCAAGTGGTCGAGACTCAAGCTCGGAGGCGGGCGGGCGCATGGAGCGCAGGTGGGAGGATTAGGGCTAGGGCGCCGGGCGGGGTGGATTGGGGAACGGCCGAGCGGGGTGGGTGGATTAGGTTAGGGGGCGCCGCCGCCTTATATAGCCATAGGGCGGGCCTCTGGGGGCCGGCCGTTGGAAACGGGGCGGCCGGGCCACCCAACGTGCCTGCCCTCGCCCAAGCACCGCCGCCCGTGCCACTGGCCGCATGGGCACGAAAAGGGAACAAGCGGGGCGCCGTGCTCGGCCGGGCCAAAAGGCCATGCCTCGGTCGTGCCTAAAGCCCGCGGGCTGCATGCTCAATTTTAGCCCCGACGCCCTGAATATACAAAACTCGTGGCTCTGTTGAATCTGTGTGCCATTATTGTAACGCGTCTGAGAGGGTGAAAAAATTTTGTTATGTTTTTGTTTGCTACAATTTTAATGATCATACATCATGTTATTTAGTTTAAATGTAGGAGGAAGCTTTGCTAGCTAGTTCATATGCACAATAAAACAAATATTTTTTGAATTGATTTTTCATTTATGTTCCTCAAAATAAGGGCAATCAATTAGAGCTTTGTTTCCACTATGAACGAAAAAAGACCACGGAAGGATTTCTTATTTATACTCTCTCCATGCCCCTAAAGAAAGTCAGTTTAGACATTGACACACGGTCTCTAAAAAAAACTTTGACTGCTACTTTTTTTACTATAAAATATTATTTATAAAATATAGCCAATATATACTTTTTATAAAACTACGTTTCGAGATGAATCTACTTATGTCACTCTAATAATTTCAAACTCAACCTAAAAAAAAAAAAAGAATTTATAGTTGAAGTTTAAAATGTTTTACTTAAGGGAAACCTCAAAATGACTTTTATAAGGGTTGAGTTTTTATATATATCTAGATACATAACAAAAATAGATTGACAAAAAAAAAACGACTTATACTTTTGAACCGAGAGAGTAATAATAATAAATAAAAGACATGATTCATGAAGCTTGTTACATTAAACACACAATACATGACGCACTGCATGTTTAGCTGTCGCTGATGGATGTCATGCTAAAGCTTAAGTGATTCATGACACACAATACATTAAGCGACTTATAATCAAAGCTTGTCCCAAATCATGATTCATGAAGCTTGAGTGAACCGGGCTCATCTTGTCGTAGTACCTGTTCCAGACCATGAGGCCGAGTTGCTGGGCTGCGCGTGCGTGAAGGCGAGTTGGGCCAGGGGCGCGAGTCAGGCCGGCGGGCGGCCGAGGCCGAAGGGGCGAGAGCGGGCTTGCACCCGAGATTGGGCTAGAGGGAGGCGGCTGGGCGATCTGGGCCGCTTGGCTTCTGCTGGGCCAAAGGGGAAGGGCACAGGTGGGCTGCGGGAAGGGACGGAGGGGAAATGTTGGGTTGGATTTGGGAGAGAAAAGGAGAGATGACTTTTCCATTTATGAATTTCGATTCTGCTTAATTTTTTTAATGAATTTTATGAGAGAGATTTAAAAAGGAACTTGAGAGGAGTCGGAAAGGGAATTTGAGGGAAATTCTCAAGAGCTTGAGAGATACTCGAGAGAAACTGAGATGGATTCAGTGAGTTTGAGAAGAGATGCTATAGATTTGAGCACTCCCCTAGGTTTGACTTATGTTTGACCTAGCGGCTACATGCTTCATTTGTAGAATTTTTTTAGAAAGCTTGGATTTTTGGTTTGCACAAAAACCTGTTACAAGTAGATGCCCCGCTGGACCTCTGTTTTTTCCCAAGCCCTCAAAAAATTGTTTAGGGGCTTGTTTGAGAGCTCTCCGAAGATGCTCTAAGCAGTCTAAATTTATCGTCTAGGAAATTAACGAAAGAGTCCTTATAGGTTTGGACTGCTTTCTTTATAAGCAAACTAAAATGTCCATGTCCCCATGATTCACCTTGGCCGCCCCAAGAAGTACTTGTAGATGATTCGGATTGTTGGGGTAGTGGCCATTCTTCTTTTCCTACTCCATAGGGTCTTGATGGTCCAGCTTGCTCAAATCCATACAACTCCCCATAAGCTGGAGCAGCTGAAATAGGCTCCTGATATTGAGGCTGTGGGTTCCTTGTGTGCCTAGATGAGCTTCGCCCAAGGGATGGTCCTTCTTTTCGCAAATCACGCAGACAAAACTTTGCACCACATACAACCCCAAGGAAGGGTTGGGTAATTCATATTCAGTAGCATAGCCTTTATAAATCACAAAAAATTTTATCTCCCTTCTTTTTAAGCAAATGGGCATGATTGAAAATGTGTAGCCACCAATAAAATGATCTTCATTAATATACTCAATGGTGGCATTTTGCAACAAACCAAGATTAGTAGCAATACGTGTAATCCAAGATGTGCAAGAAATAGATCCTCTCTTCAAGTTAGGCATACCAATCCAATAATCAACCATAAACTTGACAGAGAAATCTTAATTCTTCTAACCATGGCATACAACAACTTCAATTCCTCTATTCTAGCAATTCTAAGTTCGCCTCTAGGAAAGAAAGTTATTGTCATCCACTACGATGCGCGCGATACTTCAGGGGGTGCGTATCACAGATCCGGATACTCTCCGTGGATACGGATACGCCATCGACACGCCATGGATACGTATCAAGCCGCATACTAAGAAGATTGATACGCGGCCGCTTTGGATACTGTGATCCGATACACGCGGCCGATTTGGATACGCCCATGAAGCTAAATGGCCCAAATTTCACTCTTCTTCCACGACGCATCGTCTTCCCCGAAGCCGGCCGGTGGGTCGCGCTTCAGATTATATCGCGCTGCCGCCTTGTATTATGCCGCTCCGCCTCTCGCACTTCCTTCCATTAGACTTGTGGATCGGGCGATGACGGCGGCGGCGGCGATCGGCCAACGGTGGCGAAGCCAGCGATCGGCGGACAATGGCCGTGTTCAAGGTCGCAAGCGTATGCAACCCTCTCATCGCTCTCGGGTGATCTCCTCTCGCCATAGCTTTAGTCCCATCAATCAACGATCCTTGTAGTTATAGTTCGTATATTGCTCACCATGTAGATGGCGTCGTGTGATGATCGTGCTCCAATTGAAGTTGATGACCAAAGAAAAAGAAGAAGAATAGTGTCCTATGAACCGGTGTCCTGTGATCTATGGATGACTTTAAGCGATGTTTTAATTTTAGAACTATGTTTTATATTAAATCATGTTATTATTAATATTATTAAAAAAATCTTAGGCGTATCCCCCGTGTCACTTGTTTTTTGGAGAATAGTGTATCCGTGTATCGGATATGTATTGTATCCGATACACGTATCCGTATCCGTAACGTAGGTCATCCATCTATGCAAGAACCTTAAAGTGGGATTATGGATTTCATCGGTGCAAGGCTTCTTCCTAGCCCTCAATGCTATCCAAGAAATATCTAGCCAAAAACTATCTCTATCAAAGTCTCTCAAGGCTAGTGCAACATCAACATGGCAAATGTCCGTAAAACCAAGTAGTCTACTAAGCTCCATCCAATTTGCAATAAATGTTTTGTTAAACATTCTAAAGTATACACCATGAGGCAATAAATCTAGGGTGCATAAAAATTCTAAAGTGAGCAGCCTACACCCTCTCTCATTCACCTCCCAAGCATCACCCCAACCTATGCTTCTAAAAACTTGTTCAAACTCTACATCCATACCGGTTGAAGCAAGTAAAAGGGGATCAATGATGGGGGTCAAGGCAAACTCTTTGTCCTTAAGTTTCTTATATCTACTCTTCTCTTCTTCAGTTTCTAAATGAATATCCTTAATATTCAAGAGAGAAAGAGTTTCACCATGGGATGAAGATCCTCCAACGGAAGGTCTTGGTGAATCAAGGTCCATCTCGGAGTTTCCATGGTGGGAACTTGTTCTTGATTTACTTCTTGTCACCATGGATGTGATGGCTTTCCAACCCTTCATGGCTCCTTGCTACAAGAAATTTCTCCACAAAAACTAGGGGAAAGGTGAGGGTTAGAGAAGATAACCAAGGATCTACCACTTCACCTTCACTTCCCTTAATCTTTGCTCCAAAATAGCTCAAGGTGGTTGACGAAGTTGTGCTCGGTTTCGCGGCGACTAGAGTGGTTTCTAGAGATGAAGATGAGATAGAATGAAGGTGGGAGAAAGATGGGGAGAGAGAGGAGATGGGGGCCGCCCGGCCCCCATAGAGGGGGCCGCCAGGCACCTCCCCAAGGCCAAGTGGGCCCGGCCTCCTCGAGATGCTTCTTTGGCCTGTCCCTTTGCTCCTTTAATTCACTCTAATGCTTGTCCTTTGTCCAGAATGGTCCCATGTGGGATTGGCTTTGAAATTTGAAATAAAAAAAAAAGACAAAAGGTGTGGTAGGTGGGAGTAATGGGTCTATGACTTATGGGTCCCCTATGTCTCCGTATTTCTCTTTGTATAATACCCCACAAAATATAGCACAACAAAAATACTTTCATGAAGCTATGAAAAATAAGAATTCCAATGATAGTAATTTTTATATTTTTTCTCGCCTCCACAAGTAAATATTATTCATGGGGGTTTTGACACAATCGTAAATCCTAATTACATGGGGCTTGGAATAATATCATGAAAAACTCTTTTCAAAAATTTCTAAAGAAATATCATGGCAAGAATAATTATAGTGCATAAAATTAAAAGCGAAGATTCTTACCGAATTACCTTTTCTTGGGGAGTTGGAGTATTCAAGATCTTCGGTGGATATATTTAACCGGTCAAGTCCACCTTCTTGCAGGAGAGATAATTAAGTCCATGTCTTCATTTGCTTCCACTAATGAGGCTTGGTCGTGGCTTGAAAGTTTAACTTTTCTTCCTTTCCATTAATAGTGAATTTTATTTCTCCAACTCCGACGTCAATGTGAGCATTGAGTGTACTCAATGAGAGGTCTTCCGAATATAATTGGTGTCCCGATGTCTTCTTGCATGTCAAGTACCACAAAGTCTCTTGGGACGACAAACTTTGGATTTTTCTTGAAATATTCTCTGCTATTCCCACAGGATAACGAATTGATTGGTCCGCCAGTTGCAAGCATATTGAAGTAGGAGTAAGTGTCGTGAAGCTAAGCTTGTCAAAGTCCGTCTTTGGCATGACACCGACACTAGCTCCAAGATCACATAGTGCACTCTCAAAAGTATGGCTTCCGATCGAGCATTCAATAGTAGGATGTCCGGGATCCTTCTTCTTGACAGTACTATGTTCAATATGGCTGCATTACACACCTCCGTTAGCTTGATAACTTCAGTGGTAGGCAATGGCCTCTTGTTGTTGAGAATATCTCGAAGATACTTGCATACGTAGGCACTTGCATGGCATCCATCAATGGCACATTGATATATAGCTTCTCAATCACTTCCACAAACTTGTTAAATTGTTCATCATTCTTGGCTCTTCTTTCTTTCCGTCTTGGAAATGGCAAGATTGGTGAGTCATGATAATCATGCTGCATCTCATGATCTTGTGGAATGATTTCTTCCACTTCTAGTATATTCCTTTACGGTGCAATCCCTCTCTTCTTACGCTTACACTTTTGTACTATAATTGGTTCTGAGGGTCTTTGTGCTCCTTTTGGATAAGGTGGGTCACGAGTAGCCTTTCCTCCTCTTGTAGTAATATTCTGAATTTGCTCATAATTAGCGAAAGAACAGGCAATCTAGTGAAGATGCAACACCTATGATTTTATCTTCCTAATAAAGGCATCTTGTTCTTCAAAAGCGATTTAAAACCGATCCAACTTGACATTAAAACTTTCTAGCAACTTGTCATGAGCGGCAAGCTTCTTGTTAACCATCTCATTAACTCTGGATTGTTGAAGAATTAACTCTCTCAAAGAGGGTTGTTTAGCCTTGTACTCTCCTTGGTACTTGCCTTGAATAACTGGTTTTGGTTGAATCTCTCCTTGATCCTTCTCTGAGACAATGATACTGAGATTTTTGGATTCAGGAGACTCCAAACGCTTCCTTTTCTCGATTACAGGCAAGATATGCATCTTGAATGGCTTGTCTATCTTCTTTATATTTTGCTCTCTAGTCAAGCCAATCCAATAGCACATCCATCTTGGTGGACACATGTTAACACCAAAATTTGGTAGAGCCCGAATGACAGGTGGGCGATTACCGCGAGCGATTCGGCAAGGAATCATTCTAAGAAGCTTATATGCGGCGAGTGATCGGCAGAACTGTAGCATTCGGCAAATCGTCACCATTCAGCTGAGTCACATGCCTAGGAAGTTTTCGAGTATTTGGCTATCAAAGGTGATTCGGCAAGCCATAGGACGTTGAGGCAAACTGTCTAGAGAGAAAGTCCGCATTGTACACACGCCATCAACGACTCGAGAAGACTTGGAGTAAAAGTTATCCTAGCTAGATTTTCCTTTATTGTAATCATAGTCAGTTAAGGCTCGTGTCAAGTCCTAGCTAGGTTTACCACGTTGCCGGCCAATTCTATTGGAACCTGGGCTGAGTTGGAGCAAAAGTTCCATTCATATTTCTTGGTGGTTCCAATGAGAAGGAGCTTGTTGATCCGATGGGGTTGACATAGAGATACAACGAGACACCCCAAGAGTTCTTGCGCGAGGTTCGAGAGAAACTAAAATTCTCGCTACTCTCTCGAATCTACGGACCATCGTTTGCCGGCCGTAGCTATACGCGGTATGCATCCAGCTATCAGGGAGAAGCTGGTCGGCATGGAGTTTGAAGACTTTGGACAACTCTCAAGACGTTTGGCAATTATGGCTAATCGGTTTGAGCATCAAAAAGGATACCGCTACGGAAGGGGGCAACGCGTGGCCTATGAAGCATATCGGCACTTTACGGAGGGTGCGAGAAGAAGATGATGGCCAAGAAGACGTAGGCCGCTGGCCGAGTTTGTGCGGGGCAAAGAGCCTGTTCAGGGTTAATCGTATTTGGATGAAAACACTTAAGGGGCATATGACTTCGATGTCTCCAAATCTGACAAGCTCTTTGAGTTCTTGGTTAAGGAAGGACGCATTAAGCTGCCAGAGAATCACTCCATGCGGCGTCTTGATTGGGTGAAGAGTGGAAGGTACTGTGGTCTCCATGATACGAGCTCCCATTCCATCAATGACTGCCGAATATTCAGGCAGCAAGTCCAAAGGGCCATCTGGCGAGGTCTCCTGAAGTTCAACAACAATATGAAGGTGGATAATGAGCCCTTCCCAGCAGGCATGGTCTCCTTCTCTGCTAGCATGGTGTCTGCAAGTGATCCCAAAGGCAAGGGCCCAATGAAAGTGCTGACATCTGATAGGGCAAAACAAAGTGGCTCAGTTGACCCTAGTCGGCAAGTGATCGGTATAGAGCTCCGGGAGCATAATGTTCGGTTCTGAATAGCGTAATGTAAAAAAAGGAGAAACCTCCAAACCCAGGGTGACCTCTCGTATCTTCTCTTGAACAAGTGGCAAAGGCAGCAGGAAAAGCAATATCTCAGGGATCAGCAGCTTGCAGAGGAACAGCAGAGGTATGAAGAGGAGATGTATCGCCTGGAACAGGAGGAGTACATGAGAGAACGAGAGGAGTCTCATTGGGATTGTCCTTTCTTCAGACATTGCTGGAATGAAGGCTTGAAGCTGCCTGCTAGAAACAACTGCCCTAAATGCAATGAACAATATCATGGATATAGGCAGGCACGAGTCAACCGCCGTCCCATCCAGGAAAGACTGGGGGCACGTTTCCCAGAGGATGATCGGCGTATAAAAATAGAAAGCAACAGGTCTCATAGCACCAAAAGAGTTGCCGACCAGGCGTGGGCTGATGTTGAAGACTATGAAGACCAAGACGATCTGGACTCTCCTCAAGAGTACATATGGCGAAAGGATAGTGGTGTCCTCCGAGGACCGAGGAAGAGTCAGAAGAGAAGAGTACGGCGTCTCGGGAACAAGGTGCTCAAGGAAAGGAAGCAAACCCGATTATTTGGAAAGTGTGGCGCCTAAAGAAGAAAACTCAGGAAACCGAGCATTCGGTAGATGAGCATTCGGCAAGTGGGCGTTCGGCAGATGTGGGCATGGTTTTCTACATCCCAATAGAGTTTGCGGCTCCTGCCAGATCAAGCTCTTGTGGATCAGGGAGAAGAGGATGCTTATTCAGATGAGGAGGCTTACTCTAATTTTGATAACAAAGAGATGATCGACCTCTTGGGACAGTTGGCTCTATCAAGACAGGCTGTGTTCGATAGGCCCAGGAAGCACAATCATCTGAGGCCTCTTTACCTGAAAGGATATGTCAATGGGAAGCCTCGACCCATATGTTTGTTGATGGAGGAGCCGCCATCAATATTATGCCTTACACAACTTTCAGGAAGCTGGGGATGACGAAGGAGGATTTGCTGAAGACAGATATTGTGCTCAGAGACTTTGCTGGCAATCTTTCAGATTCCCATGGAGCCGTTCACGTTAAGTTGATGATCGTCTCGAAGACTTTGATCACTACATTCTTTGTAGTCGGCATGATGGGGTCCTCTGACTTGCTTCTTGGGAGGGATTGGATTCATGCTAGCTTCTTGTGTCCCCTCAACCATGCATCAACTTTTAATCCGGTGGAATGGTGATGAAGTTGAAGTAATCCAAGCCGATGACTTTGTGAGTGTCGCTCTTGAACCATCATTTTGGGAATATGATGGCGTAGAATGCTTCTTAGGAAGGGAATGGAGAGAAGGTCTGTCGGTACTTACTACAAGGATCAACAGCCAATTGAAGTAGTCGGCTCTCACAGTAACTTTTAGACTTGAAAAAGAAGTTTATGTCGGCCAAATAATTGATGTAATTGATAGAATCAAATCGGGACCGACATGTAAAATTAGACAGTTTTGCAAAATTGTTCTTTTTCATTAGGAATAGCCGATGAGCAAGTCATCGCCTTTAGCGAAAAAAAATACTCCACGAAAGATGGGAATAGCCGGCATAAATATGATATGTGGCCTTTAGTGCAAAAACATAAAACACAGGATGTGAAGCGAAGAGGATTTTATTTATAAAGTCTTTACAGACAGTCAAACAGCGTTGCCGAATGCATTACAAGGGATGTCTACCTAACACTAAGCCCTAATGCTATTCGGCAAAATTCTGTTTCTAGACTTCTACTTCTTCTTCATGGCTTCTTTGATCTGGTTGACGATCTCTCGCACACGTGGCATGGGTGGATTCACCGGAATGTCGGCGCCCTCACCGGACTTGCTACTGATTCATGGAGGCGGTTGTGGCATTTGGTAACCTCACGGAGATTCAGTTCCAAGTTAGTATATTGAAAAACATGGATGAATGAGGAGAAACAAACTCAGGAATCAACTTACCGCCAATGTGGACTTCCAAGAACATGCGGCGTTCACGTTCGGCGTCAGCATAAGATGTCGCCACGCCCAAATCTGCTGGAGCTCTCTACGACGGCGCTTCTCTTGGCGAATCCGGCGGCAAAGGGTCTCGGCGTCCGTGGGAGAATCTTTATCGAAGAATCTCGGGGATTGGAATTGAATACGCCGGTTCGAACATGAAGTCCGGAAGCACCCGCGATCGCGAAGAAGCAAAAGATGGAGTACAAAGTGAGATTAAGAAGGAAAATTTTGTCAAGATTGGCGAACTCAATCTCACCTAGGCAAGCATGGAATCCTAGGTGGAGGACCACGGACGGATGATTCCTTGACGTGCTCCTTCCCCTTGTCCGCCATGAGAGCCGTTCGAAGTCGGTGATTGTGGTGGAAGAAGAGAGGAAGACGAAAGCAATCGGCAAGAGTGTGATAGATCCCAAATGACCTCGGATCTATTTAAAGGCCAGCTAAGTGTGCTAGTTACCAAGAAGGAAGGTCAAGCGTTTTGCAGAAAGCCGTGTATTAATCGGTTAAGCGAACGAGTATATTTCATATTAATCCTTGACAGAGCTGACAAGAGGCGTTCCACCTTCCAACGGACTAACATTTTTACCCCTGGTTGGTCTATCGGGAGAAGAGAAAAGTAGAATGCATTTAATGGCGCCTTGAACAAAGTGCTCACGAAGTTATCTAGAAGCCCGATTTTATATTATTTTTTGGATCATTCGGTTGCGATGACGTTAGGCGTTCGGCAAGATGCTATTCGGTTACTCTATTCGGCACAAACAAATCTAAAAGGGGACTGATCGACAATCACAAGAGAAAGAAATGCAAGTATCAAACATGGCACAACGAAGGAATTTTATTGATTATCCATCCTAAGTACAAACTAATCCTCAAGGAGATTGAAGACGGCACGTGCCGTTGGATAAGGCCATGGCGGTGGCGTGGTCCTCGTGACGCATCCATGAGTTCATTGATGTTCTCGATATCCTCACGGAGCTTCACGGAAGCCGACCGGATAGACGGTGTAGTCCTCACGGTCCGAGTCGACATCACCGTCCGACTCATGGCCGCGCCGAGGTGGATGCCCTGGATGGCGACCTCATCGATCGCGGTTGTCTCCGCCACATCGTTGAGACGCTCCTCCACCATCCGGCCCCGCGCCTTCACCTTGTCGGCCCGGGGTGGTAGCCGCCGTCAAGTAGCGTTCTCGGCCTTCGGCCGAGTAACCTGCCGTCAGCCGCTCGTTGTCATCAAACAAACCTTTACCAAAATAGAACAAAACGTCGGATGAAGAAGATGCAAAGTTAAGAGTAATACAAGCAAGATCTTGGACTAACCGGCATGAGCGTCGCAGAGTTGCTTGATGTAACTCTCCTGGTCGGCTTCCCGGATACAAGCCTTCTTGGAGTACTCGCCGTACTCCTCTATGATGTCCTCCTCCTTCTTCTTCTCCTGCTCATACCAGAGATCCGCCTTGTTCTCCAGGAACTCCAGAGGGTCAGAATGGTAAGAATCCTCTGACGCCGTGGACGAAGAGGAGGAAGAATAGCCGGAGGAGGTGTTGGTAAAAGTTAAGGCCCACGTAAATATTTATGATTTGTATAATCCGCAAGCGCACGAATACCCGGTGAGCACTTCACGGGGAGATGGGTTTCAAATATCGTATCCACAAGGAGAAAGGTTTACGAATAGTGAAGATATAACTAAGGCCAGAGAATCTTGACAAGGAAGGAAGTTGATAAATCTTTTAAGAAGACGGCTATGGTTGTCTAATTGATATCCTTGTAAGGCTTGTGAATATATCTTATGGGAACTTTATTCAAGGAGAAAGACACTAGCAAAGAGTGCAAACTCCTAGCAAATAGGTTCTACCGAGGCCTATCCAACGGGATGTGGACTACAAAGAATTAACGTAGCTATAAGTCACCTACGTTAGTTACCACAGTTCCGGAAGGTAGGGTGTATCTACGGGCTATCTAGTCTAAGCACCACGCTCACACTAGGGGTAGCAACTCCAATCCAAGAGCGACAAGAATCGAAGTACTCTAAAAGAGTCGCAAACCACAAGAATAATATAAACAAGTAAACTTACTCAAATAAGAAGTCGATCCACCGTAGTTGTCTTAGGATCAAGCTCCAAAGGAGGCTTGGTCCCGGAGGTACAAGCGAAGAGGAGACACCGACAGGTTCGGAGCTTCCCCTTTACTTCTCCTTCCACTCAATCTCTATCTTTCGAACAAGACTAGATTTAGCTACTCTCAAAGGGAGCTATGAACTAGTCTCTCAACTTGCTAATCTTCTCTCTCAACTAGATCTAGAGCTCTTCTAATTAGAAGCTAGGGCATAGGCTGTTGATCAGGCTGAGCTGATGGGGTAATGAACTAATGAACCATCATTGCCCTGGCAGGGGCCAGGGGGTATGCTTATATAGGCGGGGGCGATGAACCGTAGCCCTTGGATGAAACCGACCTTGATAGATGGATGAGATTGATCCTCAATGGCGGTTATGAACCGACCTTGAACAGGAGGCTGACAGGGGGGCCCCACGGGCGGCCGCCGCCAGGGCTCAAGTGGGCCACGCTTTGTCTCGACAGCCGGCCCGGCCCTGGGGTCTGCGGCTTCCGGAGTCTTCTAGGGTCTTCTTACGTGGGTTTCAAGTTGGGTTGCTTCACGGTCACGACCTTTCATCGTATGGGGTGCAAACTCGGGCTTTTACGTTAATCCCGAAAAATATATAATTCACCAAAACTCGTGGAAATTGTTAGTAAAGCCCCTAGTTCTACATAAATATTTATTTATACCCTTATTTCAGTTTTAATTGAGCTATAAAAGATATACTATAAGATGTGTCAACAAGCTCCCCCACACTTAGGCTTTTACTCGTCTCGAGAAAAGGATGGATATAGCAAAGCTGTAAGTCAAGACATCTAACAATAAATCAATCTCATGGTCTTATTTATATGCAGGTTTTATTGTATTTACCAAGAATTTTGAGGAGTTGGAGAACGTAATATTTGATATAGATTACCTTCTTCTCTCAATCGAGCCCTTTGGAGATTTTGCAATGATTTTTGAAAAGAAACATAGCTTACCATCCTCCTTTTTGCAGCACTCTCAATCACTCAGTATATTCGTATATGGTGTTTCTGGATCCTCACAAGGCACAATTTTAATGCCCTTAAAAACATCCTTCCTCTAATAAAGCTTTATCCGAGTTTCGTGTATGTCAAGGATGTAGCATACTTACCTTGCATATATTTGCAATGTCAAGGTGGATCCGAGGAGAGACATTCTTTTGATCAAGATGTGCAAATGTGTTTAGTTTTTCTAATTTTACTATGCTCTTGTAGATCTCTCTCTTCTTGAAAGATGGATACTATGCAAGTAAGGTCATGGGCTATCTTTATTTCTTTCTCTTTTTTTTTTGGAGAGGTGGGCTCTGCTCGCCCTAGACTTTTGTCTTTTATTTCCTCTCTTAAGAGATGTGGGTTCTACTCACCCTTGGACACTTGTCCATTCTTCATCTCTTAATATTATTTCTTTGTATACTCTTTTTTTTTCAATACTTTTGCATAGCCCATGCCTTGTCTCACATTTGTATCATCACTTTTAATATGGAGAGATCAAAACTTGAAGCATATGAAAGCAACATAAATAATTGAGTGTACGTGTTCTTGATAGCTAGTCTCTCAACTTGGATCACAGGACTTGAAAGAGCTCAATGCAAAACAAGTAGCTTATGGCTAGGTTTTTTTTTTTTCAAAGCAAGCATGGCTTTGATAGGATGATTACCATAAAGAGGAGGTATAGCTATCATTTTTAATATTTTTGAAATAAATTCTCCAAGAGACAAGATATCAAGAATCGGGCTTTCACCAATCTTCTGTCTCATGTTCTACAACAACTCTAAGTATCTTGGGATATTATTTTACTTTTAGTTTTCAACAATTTAGTTAGACCATAAAAAGAATTATGTGAGTCCAACTTAAACCAAGCATATCAATCTTTTTCTATTTGTATTTATTCATTAGATATCGAGAGATCTTTCGGTACTTTGCGAAACGGAAAACAAAAATCACGTAATTAGAAAGATCGAGAACAAACCGACACGTGGACGAAGGGGAGGCCGAGGTGGTGACGTGGCGGCGCCGCGCCAACCAATCAGCGGCCGCGTGGGTCCCGCGAGGGCCCCGCGGTGATCTTCATCGTGCGTGATCTGCGCTCAGTATCTTTCCGTTTTCGATATTTTCAGGTTCGGTTACGTTCGTTTCGATGTTCGTCTTTGTTTCCCCACACTTTTTCCTTGTTACCTTTTATTCAAAACATGGTGGAGACAAGAAACTTTGCACGAAAATAAATGATGAATAAGGGAGATCAACTTGAAAAAATGATAGAGTGTTCCTTTATTTATTCTAGCAAATATTACATAATAATAATTTAATCTAAGCAAACGATCTAGCAAACGAACTAACTAAGCAATTCTAATCGAACTCGCTAACTAAATGAAACACTCTAATTATTACTAGGTTCCTTCCCTAGTTGCTTGTTGGCGATTCTCAAGAGATTCAATTCTCTTGACTAATGCAAGCGATCTCGTATCTAGCGTCTTCCACGGCGCCTATCTAGAGCGCCCACGCTTCTTGTCGTGGCACTCCAATTACGGTGCTCGGTCAAGGTGAAGCTTCTCCAATCCGCGACTTCTTGGCGGAGATCCGCCATTGTGCACTTGCCGAAACGACGCTTAGAAGCGCGTTCGGCCTCCTTTGGCGGGATGAACTTCACTTGCGCCGCGGCGTAGCGGCGCACTCCATCAATGGAGACGCGAGGATGCGTGTAGTTGAGCCGACGGATGTTGTTGAACTGTCTCGTTTGGCGCCTTGATGGCGTCTCGTCGGACGAGGCGGCAACAACTGGTGCCCTCCGGCACGGGAACTTCTTCATGCCATCATTGCGACGATTGTTGGGATCGTCCTCGCCATAAGAACAGCGGGGACGGTGATGATGATGGTGGCCGAGGTGGTGGAATAACGGCGAGGGGTGTAGGTGTTGGAGGCACAACGACGAGCCGAGCGATGTTGACGACGTCAAGGGCGGCGGCGTGGTGATCTTGGTGGGATCGTACACCACCATTCTCATCTCGGGGTTGGCCATGGCAGCGATGAAGGTCTTGGGTCGTCGGTCTTTGGAGAGGTAGATGGGAATAGGCTCAAGGTAGAATGGGTCGGTTTATATATCGGGAATGACTTGGAAGGGGAGTCAAGATGACGGTTATCGGGACGCCAACGGAGAATCGCGCCAAAAGGTTCGGTATTCGGTAGGATATCCTAGGGTAGATCCGTGGGAAGATGCGGGACGCGTGGCGGCCACGTGGGCGGCGGCCGCCGCCAGTAGGAAGGCGGCCCGGTGGGCCCCACCGGGTCCACGGCCCGCCCTCCGTCTGCGGTCTTCTAAGGTTGATTCTAGTCCGTTACTTGTACTTTTGGGCCGAAAAAAACGGACACTACGTGATCAAGGCCTAATGATTGGGTAAAATAAAGAAATCTAAAACATCTAATTCCTCGGGTTCTTTATTGGGCTCATAAAAGATTTTAAGGCGTTGGCCATTTACCTTGAATAACTTACCTTGATTGTCTTGAAGAGTGATCGCTCCATGTGATGATGAATTCACCACCTTGAAGGGTCCTTCCCATTTACTCGAAGTTTTCCATGCCCGAATAATTTAACCTGGAATTAAAAAGTAAACCCGATCGCTGGAGTGAAGTTCTTCTTTTTAATTCTCTTATCATGCCACCTTTTTGTTCTTTCTTTGTAGATCTTGGCATTGTGATAAGCTTTCTCTCGCCATTCGTCGAGTTCTGATAATTGCATCTTTCTTTTTACTCCCGCGGTTTCTAAATCCATGTTCCATCTCTTGATTGCCCAGTGAGCTTTAAACTCTAGCTCAACAGGCAAGTGACAGGTTTTGCCATAAACAAGTTGGTATGGTGACATTCCAATCGGTGTTTTGTAGGCTGTCCCCAGACGCCCATAATGCTACGAAGTCTATCCTTCCACTTTGTTCCCATCTCTTCTCTTTTGTCTTCCGCAAGATATTCTTGATTTGCTTGTTTGATGTTTACGCTTGCCCACTTGTTTGGGGGTGATAAGGTGTAGCAATATTGTGACGAACTCCGTGCTTTGCTAAGTATCTTTTGAATCGGCTATCAATGAAGTGGGATCCTCCGTCACCGATTACCATCCTTGGTACTCCAAATCTTGGAAATATTATTTCTTCAAACATCTTTATCGAGCTTCATTTATCGGCAGATCTGCATGGCATAGCTTCTACCCATTTTGTCACATAGTCAATCGCCACTAGTATGTGTTCATAATTTTCGGACTTTGGAAACGGTCCCATGTAGTCAATTCCCCATACATCGAAGAGCTCTATCTCGGAGGTTGGTTGTAAGAGGCATGGCGTCTCTTGCATTGATATTCCCATGCCTTTTGACAGCTCCGCATCTTCGAATAAAATCTTTAGTGTCTTGATACATGGTTGGCCGAAAAATCCACGCTTGCCAAATTTTTTGCGTGTGTTCGAATGCCCCATAATGTCCTCCATATGGTGATGAGTGACATCTTTCAATGATCTGAATTCCTTCTTCTCGTAGGCACACATCTTCGAGTAATCCATCCGAGCAAACCCCGAAGAGGTATGGTTCATCCCAAAGGTGATAACGACTATCATAAATAAGCTTCCTCTTATCAACCCCTCGGTGGTACATAACCCGCAACCATAAAATTAACAATATCTCAAGGCGTACGAGGGGATCGGTGCGGGTTATCCGATAAAGAGTATCATCCCCGAGTGAGTCATTAATGGGCAATTCATTGGGTTTCTCAAAATGCATTCTAGATAAATGATTGGCAACAGAATTTTCTACTCCCTTCTTATCTTTTATTCCTAAATCAAATTCTTGGAGTAACAAAATCCATCTTAATAAGTGAGGTTTAGCATCTTTCTTGTTGAGCAAGTATTTCAAAGCGGCATGATCGGTATAAACAATTACTTTAGCTCCTACCAAGTAAGATCTAAACTTATCAATAGCATAAACAACAGACTAGCAATTCCTTTTCAAGTAGTAGCATAATTAAGTCGTGGCCCAGTCAAAGTTTTCTTTGGCATATGCAATGGCATGATGCTTCCTATCTTTAGTTTGCCCTAACACCGCCCCACGGCAAAGATAATCGGCATCACACATGATTTCAAAAGGCAAAGACCAATCGGGGGTTGAATGATAGGTGCGAGAAAACGAGGGCCTTTTTCAAAGTTTCAAACGCTTTCAAGCAAGCATCATCAAATTCAAAAGGGACATCCTTGGCTAACAAAATTTGGTGAGTGGTCTAGCAATATGTGAAAAATCTTTTATAAATCTTCGGTAAAATCCAAAGATGACCAAGAAAACTTCTAATCCCTTTGACATTTATAGGGGAGGTAATTGTTCTATCACTTCTAGTTTGGCCTTATCTACCTCTATTCCCTTTTCGACACTAGGTGTCCAAGCACTATTCCTTCTCTAACCATAAAATGACATTTCTCCCAATTTAGAACTAAGTGCTTCTCCTCACATCTTTGCAAAACTCTATCCAAGTTTCTAAGACAATCATCAAAAGTTTTTCCATATACAGAGAAATCATCCATAAAAACTTCCACAATTTCTTCAATCATATCGAGAAAATATGGACATCATACATCTCGAAAAAAGAAGCCGGAGCATTACATAACCCAAAAGACATTCTTCTATAGGCATAGGTTCCGTATGGGCATGTAAAAGTGGTTTTGCTTTTATCACGGGATGGATGGGAATTTGGTGATATCCACGAATATCCATCGAGAAAGCAAAAGAAAGAGTTGTTTGCCAATCGCTCTAACATCTCATCGATGAAGGGCAATGGAAAATGATCTTTTCTTGTGGCTTTGTTTAACTTTCTATAATCTATGCACATCCGCCATCCCGTGACTGTTCTTTGAGGGATTAATTCATTCTTATCATTCTTAACAACTGTCATGCCTCCCTTTTTTTAGGCACAACTTGCACTGGGGCTTACCCACTCGCTATGTGGCGGGATAAATAATCCCGGCGTGTAATAACTTTAGCACCTCTTTCTTAACTACCTCCTTCATCGCATTGTTAAGTCTACGTTGGGGTTCTCTAGAAGGTGGAATATCCGGATCTCGTTGGAATACGATGAGTGCGAGAGAGCGGGGTTAATACCCTTTAGGTCTTCGAGTGAATAGCCAAAACCGATCGATGATGTTCTAAGACAGTTATCAATCTAAAAGTCTCCCGAGTGAGTTTATCACTTATAATCACAGGGGACTCGGATCATTATGGAGGAAAGCATAAGTAAGACCGGGTGGTAGAGGTTTAAGCTCTATTGGAGGTCTAGGAGGGTTTTCGAATTCATTCAAAGGTTACATTTGTGGTGGGATTTTCATCTTCTTCTTCTACGAAGAATTCGGTATATAATCCTCATAACTTAGGATTCTACAAAATGTTCTCTGATGCCTCCTTAACTTCTTCCATAGGATCTGGTTCGGGACAAGATTCGATTTCGAATTGATGGCTTGGGCGTGGGCAATGAGAATTTTAATCCCTTACCTAAACGTATACCTAATTCTCCTGTTTGTCCTTCCGAAATAAGCCTTTCAATAGGTTGTCCTATCAACATGTCAAACTCCATGATATCAAAGATATGAAAGCTTAAGTGTACCATGGTACCCTTAACATGGATTGGCAGGACATAAAGAATTCCTGAGCTTTGGACAATTTGTCCTGATGGGCTTTGTAGCAATTTGGTTGTGGGACTTAATGGTATACTTAAGAGAAGATCATTAGCAAAAGATAATGACATGATGTTTATCCCCACAACTGGATTATAAAGGGCGTCGAAAGAGTCTCTATGAATTTATCAATGAATAGGTATAGAAGGTGAATCCAAACGGACTACATTAGAAGAAAGCTCGATTCTTCTAACCATTCACGCTCACGATTGAAACAAGCTCTTTAGTAGTCCTTCGTAAAAGTGTTTTATCGAAGGATCTACACATAAATGTTTAGCCTTACGAAATATCTTTTTTCGTTTTTGTATTTCGAGGTATCTCCAAAATTGGAAAATAAATCATCCTCGATGTCAAGTAGGAAATCGAGATATTGGAGTGTCCTCCGTTTCGATGATTTCGATGGCTCTGGATTAGTTGGTGGATTGGCTAAAGGTTGCAATGAATTTGGTATGAAATCGTCCCCTCAACTAACCCTATTTCTTCTTCTTCTAAGGGGTTCTCGCAATAGGATCCTTATTATTCTCCGCTATTATGGTCGGGAGTTTTCTAGCTTGAATAGGTGGGAGATGGATAAAAGATCCATTTGCTCGGACCAACATAAAAATGTTGAAGTAAAAACTGGGTCGGCATGGCTAAGTCCGGTCCGGATTTGGAAAGAAGTTCAAGACGGCTCGAAGGCACTCAAAGATTCATTATCCCTGCTGTGTAGAGGATAGGATCGAGAGCCTAAAGTTGACTACTTTGGACATGGGGTAAAAATCTAGGCAAAATTCAACTAGTAACTTTCCCGGCCGCCTTCCATCTTCTCCTTGTTAGGTGTCGTACCACTGACGAGCCTTCCCTTTCAAAGAGAATGGAAAGAGCTTCCAGCGGATAGTTTCATTGGACATGCCTTTTATGTGAAGGCAGTCACATGTTTCTTCGAAGGTCTGGAGATGGTGATAAGGGTTTTCGTCTATTGTACCTGAGAACATATGATTTTGGACCATCTCTACTAACCTAGGACGCAACTCGTAGTCATCGGTAGTGATTGGTTTAGATGATGGCAAAGGGCTACGAGAGTGTTCCGTGGGTGCCATGTGTTTATAAAGAGGGATGGTATCCATTTGGACAGTGAAAAAGATAAAATATAAAAGAAAGGAAAAAGATAAATTCTACGCTACGATAGGTTACAAGACTTAGTTATACTCACGTTTTCTTAAACAACCGTTCTCCCCGGCAACGGCGCCAGAAATGCTTGTTGGTAAAAGTTAAGGCCCTGTAAATATTTATGATTTGTATAATCCGCAAGAGCACGGATACCGGTGAGCACTTCACTCGGGAGATGGGTTTCAAATATCGTATCCACAAGGAGAAAGGTTTACGAATAGTGAAGATATAACTAAGGCCAGAGAATCTCGACAAGGAAGGAAGTTGATAAATCTTTTAAGAAGACGGCTATGGTTGTCTAATTGATATCCTTGTAAGGCTTGTGAATATATCTTATTGGAACTTTATTCAAGGAGAAAGACACTAGCAAAGAGTGCAAACTCCTAGCAAATAGGTTCTACCGAGGCCTATCCAACGGGATGTGGACTACAAAGAATTAACGTAGCTATAAGTCACCTACGTTAGTTACCACAGTTCCGGAAGGTAGGGTGTATCTACGGGCTATCTAGTCTAAGCACCACGCTCACACTAGGGGTAGCAACTCCAATCCAAGAGCGACAAGAATCGAAGTACTCTAAAAGAGTCGCAAACCACAAGAATAATATAAACAAGTAAACTTACTCAAATAAGAAGTCGATCCACCGTAGTTGTCTTAGGATCAAGCTCCAAAGGAGGCTTGGTCCCTGAGGTACAAGCGAAGAGGAGACACCGATAGGTTCGAGCTTCCCTTTACTTCTCCTTCCACTCAATCTCTATCTTTCGAACAAGACTAGATTTAGCTACTCTCAAAGGGAGCTATGAACTAGTCTCTCAACTTGCTAATCTTCTCTCTCAACTAGATCTAGAGCTCTTCTAATTAGAAGCTAGGGCATAGGCTGTTGATCAGGCTGAGTTGATGGGGTAATGAACTAATGAACCATCATTGCCTTGGCAGGGGCCAGGGGGTATGCTTATATAGGCGGGGGCGATGAACCGTAGCCCTTGGATGAAACCGACCTTGATGGATGGATGAGATTGATCCTCAATGGCGGTTATGAACCGACCTTGAACGGGAGGCGACTGGGGGGCCCCATAGGGGCGGCGCCGCCGGGGGCTCAAGTGGGCGCCGCTTTGTCTCGACGGGGGGGGCCCCGGTCCCGTTGGCTTCCGGAGTCTTCTAGGGTCTTCTTACGTGGGTTTCAAGTTGGGTTGCTTCACGGTCACGACCTTTCATCGTATGGGGTGCAAACTCTGGGCTTTTTCTGTTAATCCCTAAAAAATATATAATTCACCAAAACTCATGGAAATTGTTAGTAAAGCCCCTAGTTCTACATAAATATTTATTTATACCCTTATTTCGGTCTTAATTGAGCTATAAAAGATATACTATAAGATGTGTCAATGGGAGGAAGATGAAGACGACGGGAAGAAGGAGAGCCTGGGGGCCGGCACCTTAGGGGGGGCAGGAGCAAGAGCCGGCCTGGAACAAGACAATGATTAGTTAAAGAGATTAATCGATTGGAAATCAAGAAGGTGAACAGTAAGGTCCAAAATCGCCCGGGGGGCAAAGATCAAAGCGATTCTTACTCAAGACGCCGACGCTGAGGTGCCCGACTCCCCTCCGCCTCGTCTCCGGTGAGACGCTTGCCACGATTGTCACCACCGCTCGCCATGGATTCTCGTCGAGATGAGGGTTTTTTCTCTGTTCGGCAGAAGAGAAGATGAAGAGGTCGGGAGAGGCAGGAGCAGTTTTGGTTTTGGGTGGCAATTATGGTGGGACGATATCTTTATTTTATAAGCCCGCCAGGCAACCGCAATAAGTCACGTGGGCTTTAAGCATAAGGCATAATTGGGCCGACCGGTGAATGGGCCAAATGCGTGACCCTCGGAGAATATTCCGGATCCATTCGGCTAAACCCCCGATTCGGTAATGTTGTCATTCTAAGACGATAGACATCTTAACAGGACATGGTAAGGAAACATAACTACATCCAGTGTCAACTACAAGAGTGCTAATTCAAAAAGATCGGGGTTACAAACAAAATACAGACAAATTGTTTTGGGCAAATCACATGCGCAGAAAGGCCTTCATATCAGAAACGATTTTAGCCTCGGTCCTGTTCGCCTCGGCTAGGGCCTTCTTATCCTCCTCCTCCGAATTGGACAGATTAGAAACCTTGGCCATGAGCTTTTGGTGCTCCTTGTGATTTTTTCGTCATTGTCACCTTGGCGAGTAACTCGGGATCTCGGGAAGGCCCGACTATTTGTTTCTTTTTTTCTCCTCAATTGTCTTGTTCAACTTTTCCAAGCGGTCTTCAAGTAGGGTTTTTTGTTTCTCGGCTTCATCCAATTCGGGTTTCAATTGGCCGGGGAGGTTTTTTTGTCGACTTTAAACTTGGAGTGCAGCTCTACAGTTTCCTTCTTCTTTGACTCCATAGCAGCCAACGGTGATGACTTGGAGGTAGAATGCTCATTGGCTAATTTAACGCAATAACTTGATGATCAAGGTGAAGCACATAATTCATTGCAGATTGCAAAGAAGCGTGAATTTCCGATCAATGAGCTCGGCCAATTCCTTTATCCCGAGGCATTCTCAATTAATGTGCTCACATCATCACCTAGCGGGGAGGATAATTTCTTTGAGCCTAGCCTTTGGTTTTCTTGAGAAAAAACTCTGGCGAGACGTAACCTCTTCTCCTTTATCAAGAATATCTTTAAGGAGGAAAGACATAGTGGTTCTTTGGCTCATCTTTATCCCGAGAGAAGATGTGTCGGGCAAAATCGAAAGAACATTTATTTTGGAAATCACAAGTTAGGAAAAATGTTACTGCTCTATGTGTTTCATTGATTGGAAGGTTGTTGAGGGGTTCAACCACGTATGAGACAAAAGGTGATTTATCGTCTTTAGGATGGCTGCTTTCGAGAAGATAAATTTTACGAGAATAGGAGGTTTTTGAGCAGGGTTGGCCCGGTCTTTCGACCGAGCATCATCATTTTGAGGAAAAGTATCCGCCTTTGGACTCTGAATCTTCATGATCGGTGTTAGCAGGCTCATCGTTTTCACCTCCTTTTTCTCCCATGGACCGGGTCTTCTCGGAAGAATGGAGTTCACCTTCGAAGAAGATTACCTTCTGTGTTATCAATAATGTCATCCGTTTTCGAAACGAGTAAAAGGCTAGAATATAAAAATTGCATTTGTTTTGGCGGAAAAATAAGAAAAGATATGGGGATCGGATATTACTGATATTTTCATTGGTTTTTGGATTCTGGATTTTCAACAAAAATTTGCGAAGCGCCTTCACCTTGTGCCCGAGCGGTGTTCAAGAAAGAGCTAATCTCGCAATTACAAAATAAAGTGAGGTAAAAGAGATCTTCTTAAACAAGATTGATGGTATTAATACCTTGGAGATCTTCTTGGTCCTTTTAGACCTCTACCTTTTAAACACTTGGGGAAGTTTGGTGACTAATTTGAAGCTTTTTTTTTCCTCGAGTTTGCCAATTTTGCTTCAATGAAGGCCATGTGAGTATTCATAAAAGTTTTCATTGCCATTCCTTCATCTCCTAAGGCGGGGACGAGGACCCGACAACGTATCTTGAATTTCCTAGGAGGGGGAATTGGTTCAACATCCTACAAATGAATAGCATGATTATGATCAAAAGGGGAAAAGAAAGGACAGCAAAGTAGGTAGAGGAAATAATTACCTCACCATCATTAGCAAACTCGGCAAAAGTGCTTGGCAAAAGGGATGGATCGGTGCATTGAAAATATGGGCACTTGATTCACCCCATCAAGATTGAAAGAAAGGATGGGCGCATCAATCGAACAAAAGGATTAGGCCTGTACTCACGGCAAATCTCCTCCCAAGTCAAGATTTTCACGGCTTGCATTGATTCGATCCACGTCTCCCTTGGCTTTATGACTTTGGAAAAAGAATAGCCTTGGGGGCAATTGACCACACCCCGGTTGTCTTCTTTGTCATGTTTGGATAGTAAAATTCATAGGTGGGCTTTACTTGCCTCCCATTATGAAATTTCCGCAGCGGTATGCATGGCTTGATAATTGCATTAAAGATCTCTGTTGAGAGATTGTCTTCTGACCTTGTTCATAGTTGAATTTGCAAGGAAAGATGAAATCTTCATTTTCTCTATAAGGGAGCCGAGCACCTCGTCAAAGCCTTTATAGAAGATTTTGAAGAAATGGCCAATATTCTTATTGATGATAATAGCGGATCAAACTTTCTCCATAAGTTTGGCATGCTTTGGTTGTTGCTTCCTCATTTTCAAAGATAGTTAAGCGAGGGAAAAGCCAGAGTGTGCAAGTCTACTCTAACCGGCTTGTGCATATACAGTTGCAACCACATCCGGATTAACCACCGGGGACCATTCACACAAGAGATACCTTTATTTTTGAACATCCGGGTAGTGGTCCGATGCATCATGTGATAGGTTGCTCCTAGAAGGTACTTACCAAGAGGGATCGTTTTGTTGGCAGCCAAATCTTCAGCCATGACTATATGATTCAGCACAGGTTCATTGGACTTACCACAGAACACAAATCTGCATAGCTGTTGGTATTTATTAAGTGCTAAAAGAATATGAAGGATTCCGCAAGCGCACAGAACACCTACCATTGTAGCTTTTCCCTAGGATGAGTATTCTAGAGTATCGTATCCACAGGGAAGCGTTGGCTAAATAATCTAATAACTCACAATCATGTATCTACTAACTTAGCAAACCACTAAACTAAAGTGAGGGGGGTAAATGATAATGATAAGAGTTATGCATAATATCACACACAAGAGAATTCCTAATGATAAATGTGTAGTAGCAAGTTGAGAGGACAACGAGAGAGATCAAGGTTCCTATGTACTTCTCTATTACTTAGGTTCTATGATAGCAATCATACTAATGCACTTTGGAGCAGCAGATCCGTCCCAACTCTCGAGAAAGACTGGGAAGAAGGTAGTTGGGAGAAGGCTACCAAAAGCTCTATAAAACACCAACCCGAACGTGGTGGACTACATCGGCCTATCAGGGCTGTCACCCCTGGGGCTACCACAACTATCCGTGGGATTGGGCGCAACCTCAGGTAACCTATAGCCTAGACACCATGTCTATACTATCGATTACTACTCTAGCTACCATGAATAACTAGAGTCCTCAATACGAGTGGAGATCCCATGCAATAGCATAACAACTATACTAACCAAATATATGAATGAAGTAAATAGAGAAGATAAATATATAATAAATCATAATGTCTTACAAAGGAAGGATATAAGACATACCAAACCCCGAAGACTCCTCCAACCGGAGCATAACTCCGCTCTCCCTAACTCTCTAGTTGCTAATCTACTACATTAGAGAGTCTAGCCCTAATTCTCTTGTGGAGAGGTTGTCCTCACATTGGGACACCTCCAAGACCAACAGTCAAGAGATAATGAATGGAATGAATTAGGGTTTCACCACAGGGGTGGGGTCTCCTTATATAGCCCTAGGTGATGCACGACGGACCCTTGGATCAAACCGACCTTGAGCAACGGTGTAGATCTCTTCTTAATGGCGGTTGTGAACCGACCTTCTCGGCAGAGGCGACGGTGGGCCCCACGGCGCCGCGCCCGCTACTAGGCGGCCGCCCGGCACACCGCGGGTGGGCCCCGGTTGTGGCTCGTGCCTTTCGGTGTCTTCTGGAATGTTCTTACGTGGGTTTCAAGTTGGATTGCTTCACGGATACGTCTTTATGTCGTAGGGCTTGCAAACTCTTGGGCGTTTTTCTGTTTAATCCCTAAAAATATATAAATCACCAAAACTCATGGAATTATGTCAGTAAGGCCCCTATACTATGTTGATATTCATTTTAAGCCCTTATTTCATTTTTGAAAAGCCTATATATTTATGCTATAATAGGTGTCAACAAGCTCCCCCAAGCTTACCCTTTGCTAGTCCCTAGCAAAGCCAAACTCAGCAATGGATCAGGAGTTGCTACAACGCTTTTACGCCTCAAAAGTACACATGCTTTCAAACAAAATTTCTCCTCTGGATTAGAATAAACCGTTTCAACCTTCAACTTACCCATAATACCTTTAACCATAGAGCTTATAGCCTTTTCTTGGATCTTGGGCAATTGAAAGATAGAACAATCAAGTCAAGCACCATGTCTCAAACTCTTTGTTCAACTATCATTCCGGAGTTTTTGCAGGTTTTCAAAATAAAACTCAAAGTTCCTTAGTATGACCCTTTCAAGTCTCTCATTTGTGGTATTTGTGGATCCTCACTAGGCAATAATGTTGTGTTGCCTTTCTCTCGTGATATGTGGTATTTTTGGACTAAGGCAGTAGGATACTATGCCTTCTTCTCTCTCACCCTATATCTAAGGCTTATATGTAGACCTTACAGGTGGGATAAAACTAAATCTACTTACTAAGCATATATTGTAAGTTCAAGCAATGGATCCAAAGTCACGAGTCATACTGCATGTGCATGTGTATGGTGTAGTGGAATGAATATGATGGTAGGTGTATGAGGCTTAATGAAGTGAAAGCCTAATTCTACTTTGCTCTCTGTAGGAAACATATCTCTCTCTTTAGGACTTGAAAGTATTTGGGAGTACTGGTCGTATACTCTTTCTATATATATTTATATATATATTCTCTTTTTTTTCATGGAGAGGCGGGCATCTAAGTACCCATTGTTTTATTGCGGACACTTGTCCATTTTTTAACTCTCCTTTATTCTTTTTTTTTTTAGGGAGGTAGGCTCTACTGCCCGTAGGACACTTGTCCATTTTTCATCTCCCCTTCTTTTTTTTTTTGTTTCTTCTTTTTTTCGACTATACAACCCAAGCCTCTTTTTTGCAATAAACTTGTAGAGAGATAGAAACAGGGGATAAAGGAGCTTTTATGAGATGTTGGCTAAGTGGATATGTGTGGGAAATATTTTTGGTTGCTCTCTCGGGGGTAGGAGTAGAACATTTTTGGTGAATCTATATGGTGGATATTTAGTGGATGCGTACTTCTGGGTAGAAGTAGCATAAGTGCAAGTGGAATAGAGTGGAGTGGAATTGAGTGTGTGTATGAGTAGCGAAGTATGACAAGTTTCTAAGGGTCGACAAAGATTGACCGAACTCAATACAAAGTAAGCGACCTATATATATCAAAAAGAATTTTCCTAATCTAAGTAGCATGTATATATGGCTGTGGTAGGAATCAACACTCTGTCATACAGGAACTCATCATGTGCACTTTTAATTTTCAAAAGATAAATCTCCAGAACTTCTAGCATCACTAGGAGTAAGATAAATAGCATCTCAGACTCTTATATATCATATCCGTCAATCACCTAGACTTGAGCAAGCATTTGCTACCCACAGGTTTTAGGTTCAGAGGAAATCTCAAGTCAAAGCACTTGCATTAAAAGCTCGAGAGAAATTTAGCTTGAAAGGTAGGTACTTGAAAGGAATTACGACGGAGTAACTATTCATCATTTCCATGGCTAGAGATTATCTTCAGAGTTTATTTTATTCTCACACTCTAATAAAGACTCTTTAATAAAGACTATATAGACTCTTTTTATTTGATTTCCTTAGTTATACATCTTTTTATTTCTTTCTAATAAAGCAAACAAATCTAGCTAAAATTAAATAAGGTATAAGAATACTTATCCGGATACGTGGGGGTTGCCCTCCCTCAAGCTGGATGTTGACATAGTCTTTGATGATGATATGGAAGTAGAGGTAGACAACGACGATGGTGTCATCCTATCATCTCTCTCTTCCTTGAATCCTGCTGAACTCAAATAAACAACAAAGCTAGTGGAACTAGTTAAGCGTTAGTGGTTTTAGCCACTTAGCTTCTTGTTGCCAAAGATAATTCTATTAAGACAAAGAGTTCATTTGCATTAATATATTTTTGGATTTTCTATGCAAAGAAAAATGATGCATGCATATTTATTTTATTTTTATGCCACCACAATAAATATCCTTATGGGTTGTTACACACCACAAAATTACTCACATGGGGCTTAGAGTTTTTCAAAGTATATGCAACAAACAAATATATATTTTCTTTTCTAATGCAAGGCTTGTGCTATAATGTAAATATGCTAAAGGAAAATAATTATGCATCACAATAAGGTAAATATGGATAACTACCGATCTTACCTTTTCGGTGAGGGTTCAGTGTATTAAGTCCTCTGAACGAGACTTCTTACCTTGTTATTTCCTTGAGTGTATTATCTGATCTTGATGGTTGTGCTCCTTGAGATGGTGAAGGATGGCATCACCCATGTTCTTTGCCTTATGAGTTGGATTGAAGCATTGATGTAGGCAAGTGTCTTGTTTAGTGTGCATGCTTGCAAGACATTCACTTGTTGAATTTTGGAGAGACCGATAGGCTTCTCTACCTTTTTGCTCAAAGTGTATCCTCGCTTGCAAAGTCATGGTAGAGATCAAGTGCATGGGCTCTGTTGGTGAGAAAACACCAATAGAACCAAAACTTCATTCATTCTTCTCTAACCATACGCACATCAAACAAGATAGAGTTGATTTATTATATACTTTTCTTTAACCTAACTTGGGTGACAAGATCAGAAGATTGAGCATGATTGTTTGTGATTAAAACATTCGACGGATCAAATCAAGCTCATTGACTCTTGGAGGGTTTTCTTATCTAAACACCAAAGGTATGATTATGATTATGTTCTTCCAAAACAAGGTAAGCAATATTCGCTTACAAGATGAGGACTAAGAGATCAAAAGAATGGTGGTAGGAACAACTAAAGAAACATGTTGAGCTAATGAAGTTGGATCGGGCAAAGGTGTTGCTCTAACATGTTTGGCTATTTGTTTATAAACACGCCATAGTTAAGAGAAAGCTTATTTATTGACAACTTACCTCAAGATGTTACCTTAATTGTTAGAGCATGCGGACCGTAACACCTCGTGGTGGATCTTTCCATTTGCTTGAAGCTTTCCTTATTTGGCCTCTTGTGTATCCCGTTTCTTCACTTGTCTCCTTTATTGCATCGTCCCTTTCTTTCTTGTCTTTAAATTGTGCTTAGACCTTTTTGCTCCTCTTATGATTTTATTCCTGTAATATTAGTTGACAAATGTATACTCGAAGGAATACAAGTAATTTGTAAACAAGGGTAGAACTGTCATGGAGCTTAAGGTTGCTTTTATGCCGGAAGAAGTTTTGAGTGGATATTTTATATGCTTACCATTACTTTCTCTCTAATTAGTATGATATCTTAAGTTTGATTTTTATGCATGACATCTATTAACCATTCAAACTTTAGAGAGATAAAGTAATTGTGAGTAAAGGGATTGCAAACCAGCATGTCAGAGTGATGGGAGCTTGAGTAGAGGAAGAGTAATGTCGGATGATCTTTAGAAGAGTCGACCTTCCTCCCCCATGCTTGAGCCTTCCTGTCACTTTCAAAGACTTCAAGTGTGAATGCCGGACCGTCCCTAATCGTGTGTTGCAATCACCATGTCCTTAGACATTGTTCATCCTTTGTTTCTACAAGGTTAGTGACAAAGAATACCCGAAGGGAACATGTCCTAGGAACATGTTACTTTTTACCATGAGCCATCATGTGCTCGGATATATATATTATTTTTATTTTCTTTTTAGAACATAGGACAAAAGTTGTATATAAATATGTGAGTTATATTCACTTACCTGTCTTTGATGTTCTTATGGCCTGTAGCTTTGTCCATCCACTTCTTTTAGAGTGATTACTTTTTGTGATCGTGTTGTATGACACTCTTCTTCATCGAATAGACATAACATAGACTCTTTTTTCGCAAAATATTAGTGGACACATACCCGAGGGAATATACAACATGGTTGAAGCAGGGGGATGTTATCCAAAAATTCATAATATGTCATCTATGCTAGTAAAAAGATGGTTCTTTTGATTATTCTTAGCACAGATTTTTATTTCTCATGTCTTATAGTAAACTTTATTTATATCCATCGCACTCTAGCATGTGGATCAAGGCAAAGGTAACTTGTAGCAAAAGACAGAGTGAATGATATTTGATACTTACAATTCTTCCATCAATGATGAATGAGCCGTGTCTCCTTTTGCACAAGGTTGGTGTTCATCATATGCCTTGCTTCATCTCTAATATGAGTTCATCTCTTGACTTACCCGAATTGGATTTGAGAGTTTCGCAAGGGTTAGTCCAACAAAAATATCCAAAGTCTATAAGCAATTCTTAGTTCAATAACCAAACTAGACTCCATGTCTAATTCAATTAAGGAAGGCATTTTAACCTAAGCACCACACTTAATTTAAAAGCCTTTGGAAGTACGCTCGCCAGTATTTCCAAACCAAAGCATGCTATAGTAAGCAAAGGTAGCATGAAAGCTTTGTAGAGATTTATCAAATAGAGATGAAAGGGCATGATCATGGTGAGAGGTTTTTTTAGAGATGCAAACTATATGGATATATGTAAGGAAATAAACATGCAATGAATCTAGTATGAGAAAGCATGAACTAAGTGGAGTGAATGCATGGATGCTTTAAATTAAACATGCAATGCAATGCAAGAAATTAAATGATAACTACTCAATCAATTTATAGTCCATGAGCAAGACTTTCTCACCTTTATTGATCATACTTACCATGATGTGCAGCTTCTATGTACGTCACTTGGGATGTGTACATTGAATTCTTGTGACGGCGACTTCTCTTTTCTTTTTTTCAATCTATGGTCGAATAATATATATTTAAATACATACCTTGAGATAGCAGGGTTCTACTTGTTGATGAATCTTGAATGATCAGGCACCCCGGGTTCTTCAATGTTTCTTTTTTTTTCTTGTGGAATCTTGTCGGAAGATCGCAACGACATCTTTTGTCCTGTCTATTCCACAACTCAACAGTAACAAGGGTAATCCTACTAAAGCTAGCGATACACTAAATTAGCGACATCAAGATCATTATTAAAATCTTATCGCCAAATGCTTCCCCGACAACGGCGCCAAAAAGCTTGTTGGTATTTATTAAGTGCTAAAAGAATATGAAGGATTCCATAGCGTTTTTTAACACCTACCATTGTAGCTTTTCCCTAGGATGAGTATTCTAGAGTATCGTATCCACAGGGAAGCGTTGGCTAAATAATCTAATAACTCACAATCATGTATCTACTAACTTAGCAAACCACTAAACTAAAGTGAGGGGGTAAATGATAATGATAAGAGTTATGCATAATATCACACACAAGAGAATTCCTAATGATAAATGTGTAGTAGCAAGTTGAGAGGACAACGAGAGAGATCAAAGTTCCTATGTACTTCTCTATTACTTAGGTTCTATGATAGCAATCATACTAATGCACTTTGGAGCAGCAGATCCGTCCCAACTCTCGAGAAAGACTGGGAAGAAGGTAGTTGGGAGAGGGCTGCCAAAAGCTCTACAAAACACCAACCCGAACATGGTGGAGTACATCGGCCTATCCGGCCGTCACCCCCGGGCTACCACAACTATCCGTAGGATTGGGCGCAACCTCAGGTAACCTATAGCCTAGACACCATGTCTATACTATCGATTACTACTCTAGCTACCATGAATAACTAGAGTCCTCAATACGAAAGGAGATCCCATGCAATAGCATAACAACTATACTAACCAAATATATGAATGAAGTAAATAGAGAAGATAAATATATAATAAATCATAATGTCTTACAAAGGAAGGAGATAAGACATACCAAACCCTGAAGACTCCTCCAGAACCGGAGCATAACTCCGCTCTCCCTAACTCTCTAGTTGCTAATCTACTACATTGGAGAGTCTAGCCCTAATTCTCTAGTGGAGAGGTTGTCCTCACATTGGGACACCTCCAAGACCAATGTGTCAAGAGATAATGAATGGAATGAATTAGGGTTCCCCCTAGGGCGGGGGGGTCTCCTTATATAGCCCTAGGCGATGCACGACGACCCTTGGATCAAACCGACCTTGAGCAACGGTGTAGATCTCTTCTTAATGGCGTTTGTGAACCGACCTTAGAAGCGTAGGTCGACGGTGGGGCCCCACAGCCGCGCCTTTTGCTACTAGGGCGGCGCCCCGGCACACTTGCGGTGGGCCCCGGTTGTGGCTCGTGCCTTCCGGTGTCTTTACGGAATGTTCTTACGTGGGTTTCAAGTTGGATTGCTTCACGGATACGTCTTTTTATGTCGTAGGGCTTGCAAACTCTTGGGCGTTTTTCCGTTTAATCCCTAAAAATATATAAATCACCAAAACTCATGGAATTATGTCAAGAAGGCCCCTATACTATGTTGATATTCATTTTAAGCCCTTATTTCATTTTTAAAAAGCCTATATATTTATGCTATAATAGGTGTCAACAATGTACCAAAAAGTTGGGGAAAGCCTTGTATTCCTTATAAAGAACTGAGTCTTCCTTCATGTATGACTTGATGTGCCTTGTCCGGGGATCATCGGTCTTGATAAATTTGTTTGATTCTTGCCATCTTTGGTATTTCTAAGGATGCACCTTCTCGTAATATTGAGACCGGTCATCATAAATACATTAGCCAAAGTGACAGTCATTGGACCATGGCCAAAAATAAAAGAGTTGGTGGCATTTGACCAAAAGTGAGTTACCGCCATCAAAAGGTCTTCATTCTTGGGGGTATTTGATAGAGATAGCTCCAAGCAAAGGAGAAATATCCCGAAAGCGACCCGGTTTCTACTCCTAGATTTGGCCGACAAAGATCCTACGTACCGATCCACGCCACCCCGCAATTGGGGAAATGGCGTGTCTTGAATGTCTTCTTCCATTGTTTCTTCGGGAAGACGCCAAATTTAAATGGAATTCTTTGGCTCTCTTTTTGCGATGAATTGGTCGGTCGAATCGCCTCTCGGGACCCGAAAAATAGATATCTTGGTTTCCTTCAGTAGAGACTAGAATTTGGTCCTCATATTCCTTCAAGAAAAAAGGCGGATCTGAGATGAAAAGGGCAAATTCAAGTTCAAATATTGCCGAATGTACAGGAAAAGTTGAAGATTACCTCCGGAATCGATTGAAGGTATCCATAGAAGACTCGAATCGAATCGGCGGCCTTAATAGGGTTTCGGATTTTTCCGCGGAGCGATTCGATGATGAACCCGATGAACAAAGGATCTGCTGACTTGAGTAAAACGAGGAAGGTTGTGGTCAATTTTGGAATAAAAATACTTTTATCCCAAAATTGAGGGGGCATGTGTTAACACCAAAATTTGGTAGAGCCCGGATGGATGTGGGCGATCTGGCGGGCGATTCGGCAAGGAATCATTCGGCAAGCGGCTTATGCGAAGCGAGTGATCGGCGAATCTGTAGCGTTCGGCAAATCGTCACCATTCATTTGAGTCACATGCCTAGGAAGTTTTCGAGTATTTGGCTATCAAAGGTGATTCAAAGCAAGCCATAGGGACGTTGAGGCAAACTATTCTGCAGAGAGAAAGTCCGCATTGTACACGCCATCAACGACTCAGAAGACTTGGAGTAAAAGTTATCCTAGCTAGATTTTCCTTTATTGTAATCGTAGTCAGTTAAGACTCGTGTCAAGTCCAGGGTATAAATATTAGACCCGTGACACCTATAATAGATCTACCCAAATCAATACAACAAACAACCCGGCTCCGCGCCACCCCTTTCGAGTCCAAGTCGTGGTCGCCGATCTATCTCTGCGAGAGGGTGCATCGATCCGTCGACCTCCGTAAAGTACCGGCAACCTTGTACCATGTCTAGTATCGTGCGGCGGATTTAGATTATGTTGCAAGTAGTCTTGTTACCATGCTTAGTATCGCGGCGGCGGATTTAGGCTATGGAACAGGGAGGGTTCTTTGTTAGATCATGAGTCGTCGGCGGCAAAGGCTAAGGTCTAGCTTGGAGCTAGTTATCGGCTTCATTAGGTTTGGCAAATCTAGTGAATTCATTAAGTTACCACGTGGTGCATGCTCTTACTTATTTATTTTATTATGATTGCACACACTTTTTGCCCAATTTAGATTGATAGGGCTCGGCTTCATCTTATGTTAGATCTAGTTATCATCAATGCTTTTAATGTTCATCTTATCGTGTTACTAGATCTATTTGCTTATTATAGTCGAGCTTAGATCAATCTAAGTTGTTACATGTTGCGGGTTCGCATAACGTTTAGTCTTGATAGGACTGGGTACCGTCTGCGGCGATGCGTGTCTTTGATAGGTTTTACGTGTGAGTTCCTTCTTCATGGACCCGATTCGGCAAGCTTGCCGAATACGGTTATGCATCTACATGTAGCTTGCATGTGTAAGTTTGTCTCTTTGTTAATGTCTAGTCGGCAAGCCGTATCATGCGATGGATTAGCTTGTTGCAAAGGTATCATGCGGTGGATTCTGTTAGGATGAAAAGGGTTTAGGATGGTTAGTCATGCGGCGGACTAATAGGAAGCCGTATCATACCTTTTTTAGATTGGATTGATCTAGTTGTGAGAAGTGGTTTAGATCTGTAGCAAGCCGTATCATGCGGTGGATTAGCTTACCATGATTAGATTGTATCATCGCGGTGGATTGATCTAGTTGTGAGAAGTGGTTTAGATCTGTAGCAAGTCGTATCATGCGGTGGATTAGCTTGCAAGGGTTTAATTTGGGACGGGTTTAGGAAAACTAGGCGTCGCGGCGGAACTAGTTGGATGAGACCTATGCATGTGTTATTTAGATTATATTTATATTTATGATTTACCGCTTTTGTATATCATGTTGTCATTTGATTCGATCCATGCAATGAGCTTTATAAAGGCGTATATTGATGATCGATTTACTTGTTCAAACATGTCTTCTTATACTGTTCGTAAGCGTATTCTTTCATGCTTTATGTATGCTTACCGAATGCTTTCATAAAACCGTGGGACGAGATAGCTTCTATAGCTATATGTCATCATAAGTGGCTTCGAGGGCCGTACATATGGAAGCTGTCTTGGTCTCACCGTGCACGTTCTCGATCTCACGTTACCTCCTTGTCAATTACAGGTGAAATTGATCGGCACGCCATCGGCTCAAGACACCGGGCACCCGAGTTAAGCTAGCTACTTGGCTTGTCGGTGTGTGCGGCACAAGAGGCACTTTTGTGTCAACACACTTTTTGGGCACGCCGGTGGGACCAATCAAGATCAAGACAAGATGCCCGAAGACCTAGACAAGAACGCAAGAACGCCTCGCCCCCGGATGCGGATGATTTACTGTAGAGATGGAGAGGCGTGGTGAGAGACCGGTGTGAAACTTTGCGCTTGAAGTGCTTGTCATGCTTCTCCAAGAACAAGAGCGGCACTTTTTTCCGTAAGATAGATCTTCCAAAGATTGTGATGCCCGGTGAGAAAGAAACCGATGCGTAGAAAGAAAAGCAGGCGAGGAAAAAGATGGTCCAACACTAATATTCTCAATGCTAGGGGCTGAGAATTCGCGGCGTAGTCTTGGTTGCCATAGTGTCAAGCCCGACTCCAAATCTCCTTCTTCACATCCGGTTGATAATAAATTGATGAGAAACCGATGATCCACAACCAAATATGATCTTACCGAAATAAATAAAAAGAAAAAAAGAAAACAAGGGTGATCCCTGCTAAAGTAAAAGTTATGGTTTTATGTAACATAGTTCCTTTCTAGTCTAGAGCCATATTTACTCTTCCTTCCCAAGAACGGCGCCGGAAATGCTTGTTGGCATTTCTAAACGTCATCGCAAAAAGGGTAGGTAAAAAACCTAACCTAGCGATAGCGCCTAGAAACACTGGGTATAAAATAAATCTACACTTACGTTGTCACATATAAAAATCCTTATATCCATAGTTTAATACGAGATATAGCGAAAAATAAACTCTATACCACTGTAGCACTTCACCTAGAATGAACCTGTATCGTAATTTATATTTTCCCAAAGGAAGGGACTGTGAGGCAATATTCATATGGCTCATAGTAACTCTATATTTTATGTACATAAAAGCAATCATTCCATTACTCTAGCAGGGGTAAATACACATGAAATATCAAAAAAAAGATAAATGAAATATAAATAAGTAAAGATAACAATAAAAAGTAACAAACAATGCCTAGGGTATTCCAAGAGACGAAAAAGATATAGAGACTCCTCTAATGTGGTATAGACACTCATGGGTTACTCTATGAGTAAAAAGAACTTCTAAGTAACTACCAATCATTAAGTCAAAGCATAGCATGTAATAATACTTTCATCTATAGCACAGTCAAATCATAATTATATATCAAGAGGAACATCAACTAAGGAGGATTTATAATGAGATAAACTAGCCTCCCTCGCGACCACATTCTACGGTTAACTATATACAGGGGGAGGACTACAGAGGACTCAATAAGGCTGTCACCCTTACGATCTACCCCACGTCCCTGCATACAGTGTGCATTCACAAATAACTTATATCTAAGCACCACGCCTACATATAACTTATGACTTAACCCCCTCGAGAATAAGGCTAAGCAGTCCACGATCTCCAGCATATAATAATCAATAACTAGTACTACATCAAATATCAAACTAGAATATACTAAGAACATAACAATGGATAATATAATAAAGTAAAGCATAATCATAAATGAGAACTCAGATAAATATATTACCGAATCTCGAAGAACAATAAATCTAAAATCCTGAGCCAACGCCCAAACTCTAATCTATGAAGAACTAGAGCTCTAATCTTCTAATCTCTGGAAACCCTAGTACTAATCTCTTCTTCTAATTACAATGGATCTAAACTCTAAAGAATTCTGAATTCTGAATTCTGAATTAGGGTTTCAGGGATGAGCTCTGCCCTTTCTTTCATAGCCTCCTTGGATGAATCTCAGCCCTCGGATCAAACCGACTTAATTAGACGGCCAGGATCTACTCCATAGGTCGATTGTGGGAAGGTTCTAGAAGTAGGACACGTGGATCCTCGAGGGGGGTGCCGCGGCCCCATTGAGGGTGCCGCCCGCCCCACCTGGTAGAGTCTGTAACACCCTAAATTTTGCTTCTTTGGAAATAGAGCTAAAATGATTTATTTTTGTAATTTTGTGTTCATGAAATATAGAAAAGACAAAATTTTCATTTAATTAAAATTTATCATAAGAGTTAGCAAATTTGCTGTGCATACATGCTGGTGCATTTATATTCATGAGTGGTTTTTGTTTTAAAGACCAACTGATTTCAAACGCTTTTGAAATTGGGATTTGAAATAGTTTTGAAATAAAAGAAAAGAGATTTATTCTCTCCCTCTCTCATTTCTTTCTATTCGTCCTGGCAGCCCAACGTGATGGCCTCTCTCTCTTTTCCTTTTTTGTTGTGGCCGAGTGACATTTCCTTTCTCCTGGGCCGCAAGTGGATGTGGCCCAATCCAGCTCTCAAGTGTGCGACGCAGCGCTGCGCTGCTGCTCTTCTTTCCTCGGCCGGCTGACGCCTTGTTCCCATATATCAGCATCGTTTCCTCCTGGTCGTCCTCAAACTGGACTCTGGCCATGATATCTGCTGCCGCCCCCAAATCCCGTGTAATCCGGTCCTCTCTTTGGAATCGCACGCATCCCAGCCTATATATGGCAGCTGCAGCGTCTCATCGTTCTCTTATCCAACTCAGATCGCCAGCCACCGCGTCATCCCGAGCGCACAGCAGCAGCCGACCCTAAGTTTACGTCCAGCTCGCGATCGAATTCGCCGATTCGTCGCCCTAGCCTGCTACTGGAGTTCATCCGCTCGTCAGAGCTGTTCTTGGAGTTCATCCGCTCGTCAGAGCTGTTCTTGGTTTGATGGTGAGCACTACATCTACCGAACCTCATCTTGCTCTATATCTTGTTCATAGATCGATGCCATGTTGCCTGCAAACAAATCGTTGCGTTTTGCTCTGAAGCCCAACATGCTAAGCTGCAGGACCGAGATAGAAAGCACAAACACGTGATCAAGGTACGTACAAATATCTTATTTAATCGGCTAAATACTTTGCTGACGACATGAACGCATCAACCTTGCATCATGTGCCCTAGCTTTCTTGTGAGCCACCACCCTTGTTGATTTTGCCGATCGGCTCGGTCTGCTGTTGTTTTCTGCTGTCGTGGGCTTCACAAGCAGATCGAACTAACCATCCCGTCCAAGCAAACAAAAGCCAAGTGAGCAGATGCCATGCTGAGCGTAGGTACATCTACTACGTTATCATCAAGCAAGCTAATTAGCTAATCCTTGGCTTATTCTTTTATTCATCTATTTTCCAATCGTGAGGTCAGAGCAAAACACCCCGGTACTTAGAGGGCCAGGTGCCTCTTTAACTCCTTTGTCTTATTTCTTTATCAGCTAAAAATATCACCACATGTTTCTTGCCGTTTTCCTTTATAAAACAAATCTAGAAAATACCATGCCAATACACATATACATGCAATCATCTCATACAAGTTTGCTAGTTCCATCTTGTCTTTTGCTTGACTCGGCAAGCTAGCTGTTCATTGGTCCCAACTCTGCTGATCATCACGTCACATGCATTTTATGTCCGTTTTCCTTTTGGAAAACAAATCCTGAAATACACTCCATATACCCCTTTTATCATGCACACGGTACACGTTATTTTATTTTGTAAACGTTAAAGCTTTTAGCTTGCTTAATTCTTACGCAACATTTATAAATTAATGTGTAATTAGTTTATCTTGGTTTTCCATTTCAAAATAACAAATTGACTTATAAGATATTTCTCTAGGATATTCTATTCATACTTTTATATAATTAAAATTAACCAAGCTTGTAGTTTCTTTTTGTCCTTAAAAAGAATAATCTTTAGTAGACGATTTTTCCGCATTGTAGCTCCAATTAGTGTGCTTTCGGCGTCTGTATGATCGTAGTGGCGTGTAGATTAGTTTTATAAGCTTTTCAACTTGTTTTCCTACTTTGTTGGTGTCTTGTTCTAATTATAGTCTTGTTTGTTATGCACGATTGGCCCTATATGGTTGTGTGTTGCTGATTGGAATTGAGTAGACGGTGAGCTTTACGTTGATGATCTGAAAGAATTTGATGATCAAGAAGGAGTTCTATTGAAGAATTGGACTTGAAGAAAGGATCTAAATGAAAGGCAAGTATAGCTTGGGATCATCCTTGATGTCCTATTCACTTTAATTAACAATTCATGAATGTATGAGTCCTCCTTGATTGCCTTTAAGGATTATCCTAGTCTTTGAATACTTGCTCCTTGATACCTATGGGTTATGCATTGGGTAGTAAATTGCTAGCGCTCAACAACACCTTTATTATTACTGCTTATGGATTAAATCGTGAAATATGGAGATGTTAATATTGTTGCTATAGGGCTTAAAGAGCTTGTGTTTTTGTTTATGATGCACTTAGCTCTCCATAAGGACTTATTCATTTGTGATCATCCGGGATATACATTACAACTATGGGGGCTACGTGGCTCGGCTCTAGCTGTTCAAGGGTTTTGCCTATCTTTGTTGGTGGTTTTGCGAATTGGGGGAGAAACGGGGTTGTAGCTCTGTTGGCCACTAATATTTTTAGGGGGACTTTTGAATGGCTTTATATGGTTTTCATTTGTTTTGGGAGTCATGAACCTACTCTGGTGAAAATCATAACCCGTAGTGAAAGTGTACACCTCTGCGCAGAGTTAACTAAACTGATATATCAGCCGTGTTCATGGTCATGAATGGCCTTGGAGACATCTATGAATAGAATCACATGGTTATTATGTTGATGTTATTTAACTTGTTGTTTATATCTGTTTACACATGTGAATGTGGGATAATGGGATTTCTTTATGCTTAAGCTTAAAATTTGACTCACACTAAAAGCAACCGCAGTTAAAACAGTGTCAGCCTCTGAGCCTCATTAAACCCCTGGCTATGCTTGCGGAGTTCGACATGGACTCACCCTTGCTATTTCACCCCACCTCGGGGAGGAAGTTAGGCTTGTGATAAACCGGTCGGTTGTCCACGTGGAGTCTACACCAGGAAGATCGGAGTGTCTTTCCGCTGTCCGCTAGCTGAGGTTATAATCTTTTTTATACTATATTAAGTTATATTTTAAGCATGGTGAATTGATACTACCATTTATTTGTAAACTATATGTGAGATTTGACTTCGGGGCTCACATATGGCTTCATCTGGTTTTGTTCTTAAAACCGGGTGTTGGCTCTCCGCCCAGCGAGCTTCTTTCTTTATTCATTCACGTCCTTGGAATTTATATTAATGCCCTGGATTCGATCCTTTTTTTCTGTTTCTCATTTTCTCCTCTTTTTCAGCTCTGTTTTTACGGTATTTTTTCGGATTCTTTCGCAAAACAATGTATACACCAAAACTCGTGAAAATCATTAGTAATAATAATATCTATCTAGCATTTATCCTTAGTTGATGGTATAAAATATATATATAATTGGTCAATAACTACCATCAACAGTTTGCAGTTTGGCACTCGGGAGGAGGAGGACGGGAGGAGTCGGGAGAAGAAAACGGCGGCCGTGAGTGGGAGAAATGAGAGAGAAGGAGAAGGGATTTAGTTTTATACCTAGGTCAGAGATGTTGCAAGTCAATCCAACGGCCAGAAACAATGCAAACCAATCCAACGATCCAGAATAATCGGGCCACCATCGTATCCGCCGATTAACCGTGCCGTGCCCATGCCTGCACTACGGGCCAGACCTACGGCCCAGGATCGTGCCCGTGTCGTCACTGGCACTATGAGTACCATGCCCGTGCTGTGCTAGCGCCGTGCTTTTCCGGGCGAGGCCCGTGTCAGCCCAGCGGGCCTGGCCCATTTGGAATTTTATAAACGTGGTCTGTGGCTCGCCCCGTTACTGCTCACCCACAGTCTCTGGGTTGCCCGTTACTGTAGATGAACATTGTTGTGGTGGGCAGTACCGGTCTCAAAAATAATGGATCTTTATAGATAAAAAAAAGACAATTAGAAGTGCCGTAGCATGTTTTTTTTTTTCTAGTATAACTCAACTACAACCATGCATCTAAGCGACTAAACCATTTAATGCATCTATGAACTTTTTATCCAGGTCATCTTTATTCGATTTAGCCTCTCATCAATCATTTCTTCGTCTCCCGACTGTATGTATGGCTTTTTCAGTTAGCTCACGCAGAATTTGACGCCCGACGATGCTTCTTGGGCTGCTGCAATGGCAAGGGGCTGTGAACCTCCTCCTCATTCTCGCCCCGTCGTCTGACGCCGGCAAACGAAACGTCCGGCGCAAAGGGCGTCAGGTTGAGGTCAAGCCTGCCCGCGCCGCCTGCGCCTGCAGTGCTGGGCGGCAGCGAGGCCGGCACCGACGGCCCGTGCATGTAGTGGAACCTCTTGTGCCCGCCGAGCGCCTGCCCTGTGGCGAAGTACCTGTGGCACACCGTGCAGACGTGCCTCCCAGACGACGACGCCTCCTTCGGGGCTCTCTTCTGATGCTGGCCGGATGACGACAACGATGGCGCCCTGCCATCGTATGCTGCCGCCCCCGCAGGCTTACGGTGGCTCGCCTTGTGGCCGCCGAGCGCTTGGTACGACGCGAACGCCTTGCCGCAGATCGGGCAGCGGAAGTGGAGCGGGTGCTCGGCCGCCGCCCTAGCGCGTAACGGTGCCGCGTCGTCGTCGGCGCCGGCTTGTTGGCACGCGGCGACCAGCGCCGCGAGGCACAGGGACAGGTAGTCGTCTTGCCCCATCTATCTACCACGCTAACGACGATCTTCTGATCTCCTTGTAATGACGATTGATGAGCTGTAGCCACTGGTAGGTGTAGTGTAGATGGACGGAATTCTAGTGACCAATTGAGATGTAGTAACACACAGAGTACAGACACAGCAGTATTTCATGCAACTGCATGCGTCTCGTCTCTAGCCATCGATGCACCATGGTTACGTATTTATACTTGGGAGCACTTGGGGCCGGCCTGAATGGCCGGCCGGCCTGAATGCCTAAAGGAGCACGAGGAAGGAGCCGTGGAAGGCGAACGCGAAGTGTCGACAGGACTTGGAAAGTGGAAACTACTATCTGTGAAGATGACTGATGGCGCATATATCCCGTCTGGTACAACACACTTGCGCTCGCGCGGTTGAATCGTGCGTCCTAGTTGCAATTTTCTAAACAAAACGCGACGAACTTTTGTGCACAGACTGCCGCGATTTCTCGTCTTGTTGTAACACCCTACTTTTTAACATAATATTAATGAACAATCATGAGGCTAATGGTCATTAATTAACAAAAAGCTAAAAATAAGAAATTTAAATTTTCTCCATCTCATGTCACTGATGATGTTGACAACAAAAACAAATATGTTACCGTATTATACGAGCATACAGAAAGAAATTTCTTGGCATATGACAAGTAGCTCATACAAATGCACTCTTATACAACAATACCGTTTTAGATTTTTCCTGCTCATAGAAAGAAAGTCAATAATCAATCAGGTAAGGCTAAGCATAATTTAATTATAGTTTGCCATCAGACCCAACAATATCACTTCACTTAGCTCATTGAGATACTGAGATCGGATAGAGCCAATCAGCACCTCTAGCTTTTGGGATTCATCATCCGACTAATCACCATCCCATCAAATATAATTTCACTTCTGCACAGCCCCTCTTGCAATATCACATTTCAATCGGATCAAAAACCACACAAGGGCCACAAAGATCCTGTCCACACATAGCCTTGCAGCCATGCCCTTCTAGAATGATTTTTTTTTTTTTTTTTTTCTCTCATCATATAGCTGTAGATATATACAGTAGCATCTACCTACGTACACAGACACATACCCTCACACACCACACACCAGACCTCACACATCACCACTCACCACTACACTTGCACACAACCAGACCTAACAACTATATTCAAATATGAAGCCGCGTCCTTGACGAGATTACCAGAGAAGACTCTGTAGGCGACGGGCACATCATAGTCCATTTGTAGCTCCACGCACTGAAAAGCTGCACTGAAATATGAGAGAAAACCCACACCTACACTACACACACAGCACACCACCGCTCGTACTATCTTGTACACAACTAGACCTACAACTATACTCAGATAAACGAGGGCAATCGGGCATGTCGTAGTCCCTTTGTAGCTGAGAGACTGCACTGAAATATGGGGGAAAACCCCGGTGAGGTAAACGCAGACGATCCAGCGATCGAACCCGCGCCGGCCGTTCGCACGCCGCGAGACGTACCACCCGAGCTAGCGCTCGTCCTCCCCTTCTAGAATGTGAGGATTGATCCAATCCAGTAGCAGCAGCTCAATAGCACACAGTGCGGTGCCTTGACCAGGCTATGACCTTCTAGGATATAGGGAGGAAAGTAGTAGGAAAAGGGCTCAGTGAAGGTGAGAGAGTTTGGCCTGCATAAAGTAGTCTTCACCCACCAGAGTAGTACTACAGTAGGGAGGTGAACACGTACAAGAGGAGCCTGGAGGAAACCAAGAACCAGCCTCACAGCCCAAGACCACCTGGACAGGAGGACAAAAGTAGTAACACTCTAGCTTCACGGCAACATCAAGTAACACTAGCTTCACGGCAAAAATCTAAAGAATTTCTTTGTTACCACCCACTGAATTCTCCTTTCAGTCATCCCTGTAGAATTTCTTTGTTACCACCCAATCCGGCCAAGGAGAAGAGGAGACTCCAAGGAGAACTAGCCATGATAGGAGTCGTGGTGTGCTGAGATGGAGGACGGAGCTACTAGGGAGGTACAGATGCTTAATTCAATTTCCAGTACAGCCTTGTGATGTTCCTCAAAATAAATGAGTAGCTACTAGGGAGGTACAGATGAGGTTTGCCCTAGTTTCCTCCTAAAAAAATTGTCAGATTTTGCTTCATTATTGCTCATTAATCACCGTGATACAAAGAAGTTAAAGAATTGTTCTCTCTATATGCTTAGTAAAGAGTGTAGTTTCACTAACAAAAAAAATAATAATAATTTGCCACCACGTTGGAAAAATGAGTATAAGAACTATGAGTTCCCACTCTGTTTTGTTTGAAAGGACGATGATATTTTGCTTTGATAAATTTATTTCATTTGCCACTGCTACATGTTCCAAATGAATTTAAATATGGGTTTTAAATAATCGAGTATGCACAAGGAAAAAAAAACCCACTCTTGTTAGCATCAACCTTTTTTTTGTCATGTGAACTACGATTGTACTATGCATAGAGAAGGCATGTTAAACTATGGTAGAACCAAATAATTCAGTCATGTTTATTTTTGTAAAAAGATAATTTCTGTAACCATAACCCTAGTGTTGTCCGGATTACGAACATGATTTTGAACTCAAAAAGTTCATTTCAAATTCATAAAATAGTCTAGTTTCAAAATAGTTCATTTCTTGCCCCGATTATGATCAATTGTGTCTCGGTATATGTTACCAATAATTTTTCTCTACAAATTATAATAATAAATATTTTGAAACAGTGTTGTCCGGATTTAATTTAGCAATCTTTATATCTCAAGAAAGGTTTATGGTGTAACATTTTGAAGACTTTAGTTTTTGAAGCTAAAAATGTGTGTTAGATGCATCTGAGCTCAAGTCATGACCATAACTGTAGCAGTCTGACCGACTTAACTCAGATCCCCCGATATACTAAATAGTTGTAGCACTAACTAATTTCTTCAAGATACTAAATAGTTGTGGTACTAATTGTTCAATGGTCTAACTAAGGTGGTGATACAGTCATACAGAACACATGCTTGACAAAAAAACTTATCTTGATTGACTGTAAGTCGGTGAAGGTGACGAAGCTAGACAGTTATCCTTACGATGCACTCCCTTGATTCAAGAATATATGCAACCCTGGAGCATTGGCATACTCCCGGGACATCATTTGATCATTACATTGAAATAAAAGTGTTGCCGCAACAAAATAGTAGGAAAATATATTTTTTTTTAAAAAAATGCTTGCATCATTGTAAAGTATACTATTATTTCCATGCATATTAGTGGTTTTGAATTTGAAATCATTCATTCCATCGTGGCATATATTGTGAAAAGAGGGAGTTCCCATCACTAACTATGTTAAGTTCACGGAGAAAAAGGGATAATATGTGTGTATCTTAAGCCCCCTTTGGCTGGCGGGGAAATGTGGGGAAAACCGTAGGAATCCTAAAAGCGCAGGAAAGGAAAGCGAAGTGGAGTTCGGAGGAATAGTTCCTTTCCTTTCTTCTTATCCTTTCCTTCCATCACGGCGTCGCGGCGCCTCCATGGTGCCCGCTCTTCTACATCCACGCCGCCTCCGCCCGACACCCCCTGCAGCCACGCCTCCTCCACCTCTCACCAAGCCGCACCCCTCGGGTCAAGCTCCCCGTGCCTCCGCCGCCCGGCCACCCCTCGCCTCCTCCGCGACACCCTCGCGCGGCCGTGCCTCCTCCTCATCTCACTCCCGCGGATCGCGCTCCGCGGATGCCTCCCTGCCCACCCCGTCCGCCCGCTCCGCCCGCTGCTCCCCCCCGCCACCAGCGGCGTCCACGCCCGCCTCGGCCTCCGCGCCATGGGGCCTCGCCGTGCCGGGCAACCTCCTCTTCATCTCGCTTCGCGGCTCGTGCTCCGTGGCCCCGGACTCCCAGCGGAGCGGCGGCGGCGGCGCTACCTCGAAGGTGGTTCGCGGCGTCTCGGCGCCAAGCCGCTTCGCGTCGGGTGGTCCGCCCCACGGTGTCGGTGGCGTCGGGAACAGTGATGATGGTGGCGGTGGTGGCGGCCTAGCGGAAGCGTCCACGTGCTTCCCGGGGAGTAGGTGTGGAGGCGGAGGGTGGCCGCGGCTGTGTCTTGAGGCGAACTAAGCCGGGGCGGGGGCGGTGCAAGCCCATGGAAGCGGTAGCGAGGTCCGCCTGCCGCGTGGCGGGGTGGGAGCGGCGGGTGCCTCGGACTTCCGCCGAGTAAATGAACTCGAAAGCTGGATGTTTTGTTTCTGCATTGTTGTGAGGAGTGATTCCTTTCCTCGGAATGGTCACCGTGTTTTCCTTCGAATCAAAGTGAGGATGATGTCGGCGGTTACGGAGGAATGGATTCCTCCGTTTTCCCTACTGGTTCACCCGTGAACCAAAGGGGGCCTAAACTTTTATTCACCTTGACATGCTACCAAACATATATCTAGTACATATCAGTGGAATTCTATATGCACAAAATTGAAACTAACTAGCAGCAAAAAAAAAAAAAAAAAAAAACTTGCTTATCCATTCTGTTTGCATCTAAATTCTGGTACTTTTTTACAACTTGGAGGTAGTGAACATGGTAGGTAACCTATAATTTGGTAACCACATATATTTCTTTTATGCAGAACCTTAGTAATTTAGCTACCATGGCATGATATAAAATATTAGCTACCTCTTCTCAGTATAATGCTATGGAAGTCTTTTCTAAGCTAGAACAAACTTTTTTTCTACGGGTGATACGGCAAAAATACCTATATATAAATATATATATATATATATATATATATATATATATATATATATATATATATATATATAGTGATTAAAAATCAGTCCCCGGGAGTGATTAAAAAAGCCCAAACCATGTAGGGCAGCACTATTGGGAGCCCTAGGGCTTCCAATAGTTAGGGAAGCCTCCAGTCACCTTTCACCAAACCACCAAGCCCAACCAGCCAGCCAATCACAATCCAGGTGCTGACACGCGCAGGTGGAGGAACCCTCCAAACCCAGCAGACTGGACGCATATAATCCAGATCGAGAATGCATACGACCCTTTTTGTTGCGACGATGCATATAAACCAGTGGTTTGAGTGAATTTAGACCAGTTCTGGCGACGCATACTAACCTCCCCGCGAGCTGCCTGTTCCACGTGACAGAGGAGGCAGACACAGGCTGGACGCAGGCTGACAGAAGCTGACACATGCTGACATGCACACATCAACTCGAATTTCTTCAGTTTTTTTCACGATAATTCCTCAATGAAGCATCCAATTTAAAACGGTTTTCACCATTGAACTCCTGACACTTTTGTGCACGATTCAAGCTCCACAATGAATATTTTTTCAAAAATTTTGAAATTCAAAAATTTGTGCATGAGGATAAATAGTTTATGCTATCAGTCTGTGCATATAAACTTGTGTGTGAGTGCATAGTAATATGATAGGTGCTCTCGTCTTCTCCAAAATTTGAATCGTGCCACATAAGGGCTGATTGGATGCATATATTCACTCGTTCGGATGCATATAAACGTTTTAGCGTCGGCATTGCATAGAAAGTAGTGGTTGAGATGCATATATTCACTCGTCCGGAAGCATATAAACGTTTTGGCGTCCACATTGCATAGAATAAGTGGTTGAGTTGCATATATTCACTCATCCGGATGCATATAAAATGGATGGCGTCGACGTTGCATAGAAATTAGTGATCGAGATGCATAAATTCACTCGTCCGGATGTATATAAAACATGGAAACATTTCATCTTCTCCAAAATTTGAATTTTGAATCATAACTCATTATTGTACAATTGGATTGCATAGAGCGCGGGTCAAAGACGCATATAAAAGTTTACCCTGCATAGAAATCACCCCAAGTCATTTTTATCTCAATTTCATCATGCATATAAACATGAATTAAACCATTTTTGTTCTCGGTTTCACAATGCATACAAAATATATATTTTTGAAAACGCAGCTCAATATGCATACAAATCTATGCTTGCAACATCTACTGAAAACCGCGGTTCCAACATGCATACACGGCGCAATTGCAAAACATGCATACAATCCACCTGCACTATCCATCGTGGAGACATTTGTGAACGTCGCTCGTGGTTGGAGAGGCGTGAACGCCGCATGTTGAGGATGCCCATCCTGTTCGTGGTCGTCTCGTTCGTCGCCATCCCATTCGCCGCGCACCGCCGTCGCGGCTTCGACAAAAGTAGCGTCGCGTTCTTTGCGAAGCTGCGGGGCGCCGTCGCGGTCGCATCCACGGCCGCCCTTGGCCGTCCCCCATTCGCCGCAGCGCCGCCGTCAGCTTCGTCAAAAGTAGCGTCGCGTTCTTTGCGAAGCTGCGGGGCGCCCGCCGCGGCCGCATCCCGCCGCCCCCGCACGGTTGGGTAGGAAGCCGCTACCTGTCGGGCGAGGACCGTCAAGCGGTCAAGCTGGTAGGGCAACCTCACGTGCGCCCGCGTGGTTGTCGTCCATTGTCGTCGTCTCCCCTTCACACCCACACCGCATCGATATGAATCGAGAAAAAAAAAGGATGTGTCAAACACTACAATCCATTGCGCATGAAGCATACAAATTAGGGTGGAGGTGCATACAAGCATAAAACAGAATAGTGCATATAGATCAAATAATCACAATCCATTACACATGAAGAATACAAATTAAGGTGGAGGTGCATACCGGCAAAAAAAAAATTAATAGAAGAAAAAGTGCATACGGATTAAATAATCACAATCCATTGCACATGAAGCATACAAATTAAGGTGGAGGAGCATAAAAACATAAAATTTAATAGAAGAACGGTGCATATGAATCAAATAATCACAATCCATTGCACATGCTTGCATTGTCACCTCCCACTAGTACCATGCATACAAATCCATCACACCATGCATACACATCACACGAACATATAAACACATCACACACAACATACAAAATTTTGTTTCCACGAGCCGTTGTCGCCGTGCCCTACACGCCCATGCCGCCGCCGTCGCAATTCCCTACTCGTCCGCGCCGCCGCATTTGTCGTGCCCAATACACCACGCGCCGTTGTCACCTTGGTCCGCTGCGCCCCAAGAAAAAACACACCATGTCGAAACTAAAAAGTATGAAAACATGCATACAGACCTTCCGATCTATCAATTTCACTATGCATACAATATAGAAACATGCATACGAACCTTTTCGATCCGCTAAGCTCATCCCACCCGAAGATCGCAAGGACATGGTGTTGTCAGGCCTTCCTTTTGGATCCTTTCGGCTCATCCGGCTCAAAGATCGCAAAAAGACATGGTGTTGTTCGGCCTTTGGCGCGCTATTTGGAGCGGGTGGTGGCAGTGGCTACTTGTCACGGGAGGAGACGGCAAAGAAGCGGCTGCAATCGCGCGGGATCCGGCAGCTGCGCCCACGGCATCCGGCACCAACGGCAGCTACACCTCCCCGGCGGGCATAAAAAAAATAGAAGAACAATGCATACGGATCAAATAATCACAATCCATTGCACATGAAGCATATAAATTAATGTGGAGGTGCATACAAGCATAAAAAAGAACAATGCGTACAGATCAAATAATCATAATCCATTGCACATGAAGCATACAAACCACAAAACACACCATGTCGAAACTAAAAATGTATGGAGACATGCATACAAACCTTCCGAGCTATCAGTTTCATTATGCATCGGTATAGAAACATGCATACATGAAAGGTCCTAATGGCTAGAGGGGGGGGGGGTGATTAGCCTATAAAAATTCTTCAACAACACTTAAGCAACACGTTAGTAAATAAGATGGCGAAGCGTAACAAAGCGGTGCTACAAGCTAGTTATGCAAGCCACCTAGCAATCCTAGCAAGAACTAATATCTCTAGTTGCACACAAGAGCTAGGTTGCTAATTTACTCCTAGGTGGACAAGCAAGAACACTAATTCTAACACTAGAAACTACACAAGCTAACTAAGCTAGCAAACTACACAAGGCAAAGCTATGAAAGTAATGCGAAGCAGTGTTAGGATACAATACCGACGGTGTAGAGTAGAGGTTGTGGCCAATCACCGATGTCAATAGAAATCTCCAACGAGCACGAACACAATTGACACGATGATTTTTCACCAGAGGTTCACGCATTTTGCCCAAGACGCTAATCCCGTTGTGGCGATACACCCACTTGATGATTCACAAGTTTAATGGCGGTGCCAAATCCCACGGTGGGACCTCAATGAATCACTCACAAGAGGGGATCCACAAGCCACGAGCAATCCACTAGTGACTCCTTTCGCGAATCTCCCGCGGGGTAAGGATCAACCCCTCACAAGTCCACCGGTGTGGCCTCGAACAATCACCAATCGAGCTCAACACCACCACGAACTCCAAGCCGCTAGGGAATCAAGCAAATTCCCAAGAGAAACAAGAATCCCGCAGCTCCTCCAGAAGAACAAGTGCCTCTAGATGCAATCAACAATGCAAATGCACTTGAATCTCACTCAATCTCACCAAGGATCGAAGTTAGGCAAGAGAGATGAGTGGAGGGGAGTTTTCTCAGCTCACAAGAGAGTTAGAAGGTTGAAATGTGCAAGAGAGAGCTCAAAGTCCCGGCCACCACAAGTATTTATAGCCTCACTTGAAAAAGTGACCGTTGGGAAAGAAACCACCATTTAGCGTCCGGCCGGACGCTTCCGGGAGTGACGGGTCCGACTTCGGTCAAGTGCGACAAAAGTCCGGCCCCACACGCCGGCGAACCTAGCGTCCGGTCGTAGAGTCCGGTCGCCCGGCCGGACTTACCGTCGGCCAAAGAGCCGATTCGGACCTTCTTGGAAGTGGCCAGGACCCTCCTCGGCCGGACGCTCCGGTCGGTGGTCTAGCGTCCGGTCTAGCGCCCGGCCGCACGCCGTTCTCTGCGAAGTTCCGTCGTTCATTGTCGCCTTCTCTTCAACTTGCTTCCCAACAAGTATACCAACTTGAACGCGTGGGTTAGCAAGAGTTCTCGAACAAATTGCATCGGCGCAATAGAAAATATGCATCTAATTTTCTCGAATCCCCTCTCGCAAGCTCGGGGGGAGGGTGAGCGGTACCCAAACCCAACTCAACCCTGCAAACACCACCGTCTTTGCTCGTTCCAAGTTCTTCCACTTGTCCAAGGTTGCCAACACGTCGAAATACATCTCCAAAGTGCGTGTGTTAGCATTTTCAAAAGGTTTGACAAGTGCGATGTTAGTGCTCTCGATTCTAAATGCATATGCAAGTCAACATGAATCTAGAGGCACTTCTAATGCGGATTAGCCGTGGATTCTCCTCTTGATAGTCGGCTATATATCCTAAAAGTGATCACACCCTCTATAGTGTCTTGATCACGCAAAAGCAAACCCTATCAAGATATACCTTTGGCTTGATCTCCGGGTCCTTTCCTTTCCGACACGAGAGCTCAATGAACCACCACGTCCATCATCAACGTCCATGCCCATGATCATGTAGCTCCACGTTATCCATGCCATCCTATCTCTTAAGCACACTTAGAGCAAAGGATTAGCAAACTAGGGTGTCATCAATTTCCAAAACCAAACATGAGATTTCAATACAGACCTTTTCAATCTGCTCAGCTCATCCCCCTCGAAGATCGCAAGGACATGGTGCATACAAACCTATGACGAGAGCGTTGTTGTGGAAGGACAGTGGGGGCGGCGGTTTGGCGGAGTGGGCGGCCGGACTTCGCCCGGTGTCTTGGGGAGGTTGGGGTGCGGGCGGGTTGCTCGGCCAAATCGGTGCGGTTCTTTGGGGCGCTACCCCAGCCAAATCCGCATGCCACCGTCATTGCTCGTGTGTCGCCGCCCGCCTCCTCTCCCCGATGCGGTAGTGGCCGCCCCCCGTAGATCCGGCTGGGGCAGGTGGGGAGGGCGTCGTCCGCTGCGTTCTGAGGTGGAAGTAGACGGCCGGATACGCACGAGGGCCACCGCCTCGGGTCTCTGAGGGCACCTCGCTGCTCCTTCCTACTCCCGGGGTGCGGCGGCGGCTGCGGTCGCTACGGGCCCTGATCCGGGGCGGCCGTCGGGGTAGGCAGCTCCGTCTAGGGGCGGACGCCGCCATGGTTGGCCCGGGGGAGGCCGAGTGCCATGGTTGGGGGCGAGACGGGCCACGGCGTTGTCGGGCGTTGTTCGGCGTGGAGGGTTCCGTCTGCCGCCCTCGCGTCTCTGGCGTGTGGGCCTCCGGGGTTGCGCGCGGATCTGCCGCCGGAGGGGGTCGCGGGCCGCGCCGCCGCCGCCGGGCGGGATGAGGCGGCGCCGCGGCGGGATGGGGCGAGACGGGGAAGCGCCGGTCGCCACTCCCGTCGCGCGTACGTGACCAGCGCCCGCCGCCCGTTCGTTTGCGTCACCGCGACCGGTGACCCCCGGCATGGGGCGTGCCGCCTCCATGGGTGTCATCGTGATGGTGGGGGACGAGATGCGCCTCGGCGGGTGGTGAGGAGGGAGGCGTTGCGCCGCCGCCCGCGGTGAGGGAGGAGATGCGCACGCCCGCCGTTTGTCGGGGAGGACCGGGCCGTCGCCGTCGTCCGTCGAGGAAGAAGGCCGTGCTGCACCCGCTGGTGAGGAGAGGCGCCGCCATGTGGGTGAGGAGGGCGCCGCTGGCCCGGCCGTGCACGGCGGGGAGGCATTTGCGAGGGCGGCGGCGCGCTCCCCGGTGGGGGCTGTATCGGCAGCTCGGGGCGAGATGGGTGGGTGGGCATCGGGTGGGCATCGATTAGGGTTAGGGGACAATTTATATAGTGGGCCGGAATGGGCCAAGGCTTCATATAGCATAGCTATATATATATATATATATAGGATCATCTTACTCTTAGTGCAATCTATTAAGTTTTATGAAAAGCTTTTCTAAGGGTGTTAGGACTACACACATTTTTTGATTTCGAGGGACTAAATCTTTTCTAAGGATGATAGGATGTAACACCCAACTTTTTTTAACATAATATTAATGGACAATCATGAGGCTAATAGTCACTAATTTACAAAAAGCTAAAAATAAGAAAATTAAATTTTCTCCATCTCATGTCATTGACCAATCACCCATATTAGTATAACGATTAGGAATCACATGCTTCACTATGTTGACAACAAAAGCAAATATGTTACCGTATCATACAAGCATACAGAAAGAAATTTCTTGGCATATGGCAAGTAGCTCGTACAAATGCACTCTTATACAACAATACCGTTTTAGATTTTTCCTGCTCATAGAAAGAAAGTCAATAATCAATCAGGTAAGGCTAAGCATAATTTAATTATAGTTTGCCGTCAGACCCAACAGTATCACTTCACTTAGCTCATAGAGATACCAAGATCGGACAGAGCCAATCGGCACCTCTAGCTTTTGGGATTCATCATCTAGCTAATCACCATCCCATCAAATATAATTTCACTTCTGCACAGCCCCTCTTGCGATATCACATTTCAATCAGTTCAAAAACCACACAAGGGCCACAAAGATCCTATCCACTGCATAGCCTTGCAAGCCAGCATGGGCAGCCATGCCCTTCTAGAATGAGTTGATCCAATCCAGTAGCAGCAGCTCAATAGCACACAGTGCGGTGCCTTGACCAGGATATGACCTTCTAGGATGGAGGAAAGTAGTAGAAAAAGGGCTCAGTGAAGGTGGTATGAGTTTGGCCTCCATCAAAGTAGTAGCCTTCACCCACCAGAGTAGTACTACAGTAGGGAGGTGAACACGAGAGGAGCCTGGAGGAAGCCAAGAACCAGCGTCATAGCCCAAGACCACCTGGACAGGAGAAGAAAAGTAGGACATCAAGTAACATTCTTCACGGCAAAAATCTAAAGACATCAATCCACCCACTGAATTCTCCTTTCAGTCAATCTTATAGAATTTCTTTGTTACCACCCAATCCGGCCAAGGAGAAGAGGAGACTCCAAGGAGAACTAGCCATGATAGGAGTCGTGGTGTGCTGAGATGGAGGACGGAGCTGGCCAGGCATGGACGGGGTTTCATGCGAGAACGGCCACAACCTTGTTGCTGTGCTCATGCCCTGACCGCCATCACCAAAGCAAAGGTGATTTTCGGTCCCCGCACAGGCACTAAATTTTAGTTTAGGTATACACATAATGAGCATCAGGTTTCTAGGCACATCGTCACCCCATCAGCATCACAATTCATCAGTAGCACACCATCACAACGGTCCCAGCTTGTAGGACTAGAGGCCGTAACACAGCTTAGTAGCCAGACAGTGGAGGGAGATGGGGTGCTAGGGAGGAGATGCCAGGCTAGGTACTCACCTTGCTCACCTGAAAACAGCCAGCGTTGGCGTTGCACCACCACACGACTGCAAGCCCGCAGCCATACACCTGAGTGCGGAGCGCCGGCACGACTGCGTGCACAGCAGCAAGCTAGGAGCACACCTCGGACACCTGCACAGAGCCAGCGGCCCAGCGCCAACACACGGCCGCGACTATGTGTCCGAGCGCCGGTCATCCCAACAGCACGGCCGCGTTGGCCTCACGCGCATGGCGGCCCTGGCCCCGCCGCGGCACCCGAGTACTGGGGAGTGACTGGCGCCGGCGACGAGCCCTTTGCCTAGGCGTAATTTAGTACGTGAACTTTATCCCGCTTTATGACATACGCGCTTGGGAGCGTGATCGAAAATAATCTATACCTACTAATAAAGAGAGAAAATTTCAGTCCCACCTCCTTTTCACCGGGCTTTTCACCGGGCTTTTCACCTCCTTTTTCTGTCGGGCCTTTTTCTGCCTGCCCATCGCGCACCTTTTTTTCACTTTTTTTTTCTGCCTTTTCTGCCCAACTATTTCGTTTTCCTGCCAAGCCAGGATACGTGTTTGTATAGCATACGGAATATGCGTACTAATCGTTAGGTATAGTACATTTAAAAAGAGCTCTAAATCCAGGCAAAAAAAAACTCTCCACATATATACATATATATGATTTCTTGTCCAAAACCAAATAGGTGTGACGGCGGGCAAATAAAACTCTCACGATTTTTTTTTTTTTCTTATATACGATTCATCAATCACGGAAGTCTATATCCAAATCCAAATAGGTCGACGGAGGGCAAAGAAAAAACGTCTTCGACATACATATATACCATTCATCAATCCCATTGATCGGCGTCAATCTCGATGCGGCGAGGGCAAGGACACATGCGTGCAGGCTCAACATGCAATGCCGAGACCTTGAACAAGAAGCTGAACACCACTATCAAAGCGCTCAGCGCGCGCGCCGACCTCACGCTCGCCATCTTCGACATCTACAAGGCTGCTCCTGAAAGCTTCGCCCAAGACTGGCGGCTTATTGTACATGCGGCGTGTTCAATAATGCCGCGATCGAACATGCCAATATCAGCGAGCTAGCATATATATGCATATGAGGGTCATCGATATCGCGTTTTTTTATCGTTGCAAGGATTTTTTGAACCAATAGTGCTTTAGTAGACCTGGCGCGACCAAGATGATGTGGTGTACCTCTGAGCCCGGCGACGCCGGGAGCGTGTGGGAACGCCCGGCCAGCTACGTGCGGGCCACAAGGGACTGCGTATACGTCTTCAGTGCGGAGGTAACAAGAAATTGCTAGCGGCTAAGCCCCATGATTGTGTTTGTATCGTGGTATATATATTCTTTAGATTTGCAATTTAGGATTCCCTTGAGGTGCTGCCACGCATGTTTAGTATGACATTGAATTCTCTAAAATTCATGAAATCGAATTGAGTATTGATAATTTTCTTAAATCGTCGAGCGCGGCTCGCGGCGACGCAGGTGGAGCTTCGAGTGCGCGGCAGCGACTACGGATGAAGTACTGGCGAGGGCCATAGAGCGTTTTAATGGGATGGCGGCAAAGGGGAGCTTCGGCTATGAGAGCTAGCTAACGGCGGTGGTCACGAGGCGTGAATCTAGGAGAAGGGGAGCATGATCGCGGGCTGCAACGGCGGCGGAGTTCAACCAGCGGCATGAGCTTGATATATTTTTTTTTCCGTGGCAACGCACGGGCACTTTTCCTAGTAATAATAAAAAGCCCTTTGCCTAGGCGAGCACCAGTGCTAGGGCCCCCAAATACACCACTCTAGGAGGCCGAAATAGAGGCGGAAACGGTGGGATAGCACCATGGTAGTGAAGAGAGTAGTATTGGGGGTGATTAGAGGTTTTTTTTTTTTTTTTTTTGACAGAGAATGACAACGTACAAGGTCTAGACACTCACAACACGCACGCACACTCACCCCTATGAACACACGTGCGCCAAACCCTACCCCTACGAGCATCTCCGAAGGGGCTGGGCGGCCGGCGGATCACGGAGATTCTCAAAGTCACCATAGGTGCCTCGTCGTCGACGGAACGCCGCTACCACTTAATGCACTAACGCGGTAAATCCCTGGGGAATATCCGGGGAAAGGTCTGCGAAAGCACCGGGATTTGAACTCGGTGGGTAGCGCCCTTGGACCGTCCCTACCATTGGACTACAAGCCAATAGTATGGGGGTGATTAGAGGTGAGATCTGCCATCCGTGAAGGTGGATTTGGGCAGCGGGAGCTGCTGCTGCGTGCAATGGTGAAGAACAGAGAGGTGGGGAACAGTGGGCGGAGATGGGCCTAAGGCCACTAAGGCCATGGCCTTAGGCGTGGGCGAAAAATTAAATAACAAAAAAAAATTCGTGGCCCAGCGAAATTCATCGGCCCAGTTGCTCCCGTCCAACTCCCTCGCGTCAGGACTGCCTCTCGCGTCGCTCCCGTGATCCCGTCGCTCGCTCGCGTCCCGTCCTCCCGTCTCTCCCTCCCGACCCGACTGCAAGTCTGCAACCCTAGCCGGTCGTGGCGTGCAGCAGAGCAGCAGCCAGGGCGAGCGGGGCGGCGGAGGCCAGCAGCAGCAGCACCGGGCGCGGGCCGCGCGCGTGGCGGTGGCCAGCAGCCCAGCAGGACGGCGCGGCGGCGTGCAGGACATACTCCGGTGGTGCTAGCGGCGGCGCAAGTGCCTGCAGGCCAGCATCTCGGCGTCGGCGTAGCCTGGTGGCCGCGTGGGCAGGCAGCAGCTTGAGCCCTGCAAGTCGCACACACACGCATAGCAGGCAGGCTGCCAAGCAGGTGGCTCTGTCTCACTTGCCGATTTGACTGAATGAAGATATTGTAGCCTCTCCTGATTGGTAATACCCCATTCTCAAATCTCAAATCTAAGTTCCAGGCTACCAGTACCAGCTGTGTTGTCATCTGTTCCTACCAAGCGTGCAAGCGGCTAAATGAAGATATTTTTATTGTTTTGTTGAAACAGATGGAGGTAGTAGAAAATATGAATATAGTTTATACCATTTCTAAGAACTGAAGTCTCGGATAAAAGTTACATTCATTATCTAAAACTTGATGTTTCCATCAATTCTTTTGTGGATTTAAGTGTGGAATTCATATATATTATCTATAAGCTATCAATAGTTGACCTGGTGTGGGCGCTATTTTGACCCGGTGGAGGTGGAGCGGCCCTAGGCGTCAAAATTGACGAGCTCCGCCCGAAGCAGAGGGAGGAAGAGAGAGTTGCTGTGCTGCTCCCTTGACCTGCGGCTGCCTACTACTCCGTACTTTGGGTCTCAAGTGTACTAGTTGTACTACTAGTTCCGCGAAGGGTTCTTTTTTTTTTTAAATCGTCTTAGTCCAAATGTTGGATGGGCTCACGTGTGAAGATGGAAAAGGAGAGATTAGGGATAATTAGTTAATCTAGTGTCCAAATAATTTTCCATGCACAATAAATTTCTTATAAATCACAGCAAAATACAATTTAGACTCATGAATATCTTGACAGTAAGTGAGACGCAGGCCACATAATTTACACGCATATGCTGATGTATACATTTTGCTCTACTAAATAACAATATATAAAATATTATAATTACAAGAAGCACGCAAAAACATTGAAGGATATCCGGAGTATACAGAAGGATCTGGGGTGATATTTTAAGATTCAGGCAAGTCGTGTAGATGTGATATATCGATTTATGTAAAATAAAGCTATTTCCAAAATACTTGCATAAAAATATATTTTCTAAATTAAACTGAATGAGCATGATGAATATGACGGATAATGATTACTGGATGATAACTGAATATTCGGTATAGAGAGTTCATGGAATATGATGATGAATTACCGTGTGTTTGGTTGGGGGTTGGGTGGGTTGGGTTGGATCCAACCAGTTTTTGGGTTGGGTTGAACCCATCTCGGTGTTTGGTTGTAGCTTTAATTTTGGGGGCCGGAGTGAACCCATTCCATGTTTGGTTGAAGAACTGAAAATTTGGGTTTGGCCGGGGAAGATAACACCGGTAGTGAGGTATTTTTGCATTAGGACCCCTTAACTATTTAGAAATCAACAAAGCAAGTATTAGTAAATCTTTCTCTCTGGCATTTTACATCAGAACCCCGCAAGAGAAATAAAATTGAATTTTTATCCTTCATCCTCTCCCCGCTGCTCATCCCTCCCGTTGCATGGGGGCGCGGCGGCCCCCACCGGCCGGGGCGAGGCAGCCGGTCGGGCACCGGGGGGCCGCGAGCCGCGGCCCGCCGACTCGATTTGCCCGGCGAAGCCTCCCCCGCCTCCCGCCCTTCCCCCAGCGGCGCCACGACCTCCTTTCGGCTCCGACGGGCTTTTGTCTGAGTGAGCGCTGCCAGCGGGCTGGCCGCCGCTGGCGATGCTCCGGCGAAGCGCCGCGCATCCCATGGGCGACGGCGGCCACGGGCTCCCTCCTCGGGCGGCGAAGCGTAGGTGGGAAAGCGTGACCGGCGCCAGCTCCTGGCCGGCGGGCGGCGCCGCAAGGCCTAGGCGCGAGGAGGGGCAGATCCGGTCGGGCGGGCATCGGGTGAGCTCGGGGCGGGCGACGCGAGATGGGCGGCGCGGGCGAAGAGCGAGCAGCCTCGAACCCGCGACGGGTCGGCTCCGTTCGCCCGAATCCTCGGGGTTGGGTTCAACCCGGATATTAGAGGAATATTCGCTCACGGAGCCAACCCATCCCACCTCGCGTTCTATCCAAACATTTTGCAAGGATGGGTCCAACCCAACCCGGCTTCGCTCCAACCCCCAACCAAACACGGTTAGGGTGGGTCGAGCTCTCTCTCTTCATCGACTAAGAATTTATATGGACCAAACCCTTCTCACTCGTTATGTGGGCGTTTGAAACCGTGTCGACAAGTGAACCCTCTTGGGATGGGCCGAGTCCGGTACCCATGAATGTTGTTACATACTCCCTATGGTATGTGAGGAGAGGGTTGGGTGATGAAATCCCCAATCAGGTGTTGATAAAGTACACCCAGGCACATATATTAGCGCACATGGATAGATGTGGATGTATATGACATACACAAGTGGGGAAAGTCTGGTATCTTGACCATGAGTCGCACCAAAGGAAGTGTGATAGAAAATTGGTTAGGGTAATCATGGGTAAAGCGATACAAACTTGCATAGGGTTAAACCGTGAATTCACGTCATGTCTCCTAGAATGGGGGCTACGGGAGCCTATTGGAGACTCTTTCTCACTATATGGGAGATAATAGATTTCTCAACTTATTTTCTAAAATATGCAACTTTTTGATAAAGGATCTACGATTGAGAATGGATATGACAAATGGATAGGCATGTATTTCATTGATATTATATGCTTCTTTGAGTACTTTGTACTTACTCTTGTTAACCCTCCCCTTCAGATGAAAAGAGATAACCGTGATGATGAGATATATGCCACGCCCATGATCTAAAGGAAGTCGCTAGAGAATACATGATACAAATAATTTTCAAGTATAATGTGAAGGTGTATTTTTGTTCTAGGTACTACTTATTAATTATTTATTTATTCGATGTAACAAAGTTTGTAAGGTCCTAACTATTGTTACATTTGCAACACTTTGATTAGGGTCATTACTCGAGAAGGCATCGCTTTTGTCGGGTAATAATCCGTAGTGGAAACATTTTACCTTGGTAGTGCATAAACAAAGTTTAACCGATCGACTCACGGATTTCTCGAGCATTCCATTCAATTCTAGAAATGATGATTGTTTCTTGGATATAGCTGCACCGGCACACATTTACCATGTCTCCATGTCGTAGAGAGTGATGAGTCCGTGGTAGGTGGTAGGTGGGTTTTGAAGAGAGTCTCATCGGTCCCTAAACTTATTCGGTTGTGTCATCCGGTCCTAAATTAGTAAATCGACCATTTAGGTCATCAAACTAGTTTGGTTGTGTTATACAGGTCCCTAAACTTGTAAATCACCCATTTAGGTCCTCAAACTTGTTTTAGTTGTGTCATCTCGGTCCCTAAACTTGGTTTTGAGTCTCATCTAGGTCAAAACAAGATGATCTAAAAACTCTCTATAAAAAATAATTTATAACTTTTTCATATGAACTTGAATGAAGACAAACTTTATATCAATATTGTAGCCCTCGGACGCGATCTACAGCTTTGTAGTTGAAAAGTTTTTTGAATTAAAACTATTTAGGGTCCCAAAAATATTGTTATGCGTTTATATATATATATATATATATTAAAATTTGAAATTTAAAATTTTCAAATAGTCATAGATATTGACATGGTCTATATGAAAGTTATAGTTCTCAATATAGGTCTCAATACGATCTACAAATTTGTAGTTGCAAAGTTTTTATTTAAAAGTCGTTTAGTGTCCCAAAAATTTATTTTTAAATTTTAAATTTCAAAATCAGTAAACTTACAACAATATTTTGGGGTCCTAAACAGTTTTAGTTCAAAAAATTTCAACTACATGGTTGTAGATCATGTCGAGGGCTATAATTTTTATATAAATTTTTCTTTATTCGAGTTCATATGAAAAAGTTATGAATTATCTTTTATAGAGTTTTTAGATTGCCCTGTTTTGATCGATGAGACTCAAAACCAAGTTTAGGACTAGGATGACACAACTGAATAAGTTTGAGGACCTAAACGGGTGATTTTCAAGTTTAGGGACCGCATATGACACAACCAAACAAGTTTAGGGATCGAGCGACCACGAGATACACAAGTTTGAGGACCTAAATGGTCAATTACAAGTTTAGGGACCGGGATGACACAATTGGTATAAGTTTAGGGACCGATGATGGACTTTACTCTTTGAAGAGGTCCTACCACAGTCTTGCTTGAGTGCGACCGATTTGAGACATGCTTTCACTTTTAGGCTGGTCTCACTTCACGGGCCGTGTCTCATCCATCCATCAGGATGCATGCTCTAATAGGCCCGATCATCAGCCCATGTAGCCGTGCCAATTGGGCCATCAATCAATCAACACGACGAAACCTTTCATTCATATCGTTCGTCAATGGCGTCATCGACACAAAAAGCGAATCGTCAATGACCCAATGCCGCTGGCTTTGGAGGAGAGAGAGAGACCACACGGCCAATTCCGTCGGAGAATAGACCATGGGCAAGCATGGCCTTGACTATCCGGCGGCGTCCGTGGGTCGGCATCTTGAACATCCTGGCTACCATGGTAAGACCGGTGTTGCGACACCGATCGGACCCGCGAAGTTGGTTCCTGAGTTGTACCAAATGTGACCTAACGCGACCTCGACGGGGGAAGTGTGGGTGAGTGTTAGGAATTTCACCAGCTGGTTAGGAATTGATTCGAATCGCCGTCTCTCCCGGATAGTGAGAACTTGATAGAACAGCGGCATCATAGTAACACTTGATGGATTATGATGGTTATAATGATGTTGAATGCTTCTATAACTGGATATGGTTACTAATGATTGTTTTAATCAAGTGTTTGCTATAGTATAGGTGCTAATCTAGAAAATGCTCTAATTGGTAAGTTTTATTACGAAAGCTAGAATTTTTAATCATGTATTACTTGAAGCTTCTATGCAAAATGTTGTCAAGCTATCCCCACCAAATAAAGCCTTGCATACTCCTTGGTGTCACTTTTTTTTTTTTATGGCCGAGGTAAGTCTAGCTAAATGCGTTCTCATACTCGGGGTTATTCTCTCTTGTTGCGAGATGATGTGGTTTATAATGGCTACTTGCAAGGTGTGCCTCCATCCCGCGGTGGATGAGGACTAAACCATTGGGAATGGTTTCTCTGAGTTATCCGCTCTAAGTATGCTTTTGTTGGAAAGGATAATGGTACTGGCTATGTAATTGATTTAAGTGTGTGTGCGAGACTTTAAAAATTATCTTGCTTCCGCTATTGAACTTGGTTTGTACTAACTTATTTAACTCCGATGTGTGAGAGCTACTTGTAAACTATTTGTGAATCGAGTACGATCTTGGTCTATTTTGTGACACCCCGGCCCAGAGCTTAATAAGGTTGATAGAATACTCATACCAACAAGTTGCAACTCTTTTCCGGAAGCCTGAATCGATAAAAACTCCAAAGTTAAGCGTGCTTGGCTTGGAGCGATGGGTGACCGGCCAGGGAAGTCCTTCAGGAGCACGCATGAGTGAGGACAAAGTGTGCAGAAAAGACTAGTGTTGGTCTATGAGGTCAGTCTTGATCCTTAGAGAGCTGTCAGATGTAAGCGGACCCAGCCTCGAGGAGGACAAATGGTATCAGAGCTGACTCTTGCGGTTTCACGGGTGCATGTGTCAGTTGCGCAGGCATGGTGCGCATGGTTGGTGTGGACCCGGTGTGGTCACACAGCATGGCACATGCACTGGCACTGGACACACAAACATGGCCAAGAGGGGACGTTCCTGACCTGGGGTTGACCGACGAGGACGTCGGTCTTCTAAGGGGGTGAGTATGTGACACCCCGGCCCAGGGCTTAATAAGGTTGATACAATACTCATACCAACAAGTTGCAACTTCTTTTCCGGAAGCCTGAATCGATAAAAACTCCAAAGTTAAGCGTGCTTCGCTTGGAGCGATGGGTGACCGACCGGAAAGTCCTTCCCGAGTGCGCATGAGTGAGGACAAAGTGTGCAGAAAAGACTAGTGTTGGTGCGTGAGGTCGGTCTTGATCCTTAGAGAGCTGTCAGATGTAAGCGGGCCTGGCCTCGAGGAGGCGGGACGTTACATATTTGTCGGTTGGTTTGAAGTCCTTCATGATTTCATCGGACTACTGGGCTTATTTGGGCTCGAGTGTGACGGTTTGGTCGCTTCGGTGGCTACTATTATACTTGTGCTCTTATAAGTTGGGCGTTGTCAAAGGTATGGGGGCGTAGCACTCGTCCCTCTTGGGGCGAGATGGTGAGTTCGGGGATGTAGCGGGACCAAGGCAAAAAAAAAAACAACGTTAGAATCAATAACGGGGTTAAGACATTATACATGAAAAGGAAATATTGTGTGCAAATCAATTACATCACCGTTGTCAACCATCAAGTGCGCTCGGTGGTCCTTGTCGTAGTAGGTCTCAAGAAAGGCGGTCTTGGTGCGCCATGCTGCAATTGTGAAAAACGATGAGACAACGTGACTATGGAAAAAGTAAATAAAACATGACAGATGGTACAAAAACAACTAACAAACACATGGAATATATAAGCAACACCTATTTTAATCTATGTATGTACCTTTCTAACCTTGAGAAACATGTCATATGCAAAGCAACACATGAACACAAAAGCAACTATGAATTTCCAAACCAAATCTTATGCAATCACTAATACACTACAATACCTCAATCTCAACACTAATGACATCCAAAGCCAACAAACAAACCAATCTAATCCTCCATGCATCAACTAAGTAGGTCCATGCAACAACTAGTTTATGTCGAATCCATGGGCGTAGTATATCCTAAACCTAGTGCACGATCAAATAGTATCACTTAACGCAATTGAATCATTCACACGATGCCAAATATCATAACCTAGGCATGCCACTCGTGACAAACCAAATCAACAAATCGACAGATGACATTTTGTACCTTACCTTTGCACAATGGCGCCCAGCGATAGGTCCTAAACTTGTTGGGGAACGGCGGCTAGTGGCGTCGGCCAGGCGCCTGTGGTGCCCCAAGGGGCCTAGCAGCTACCGCGTGCGCAGGTACTACTCAACTACCACACGGTGGGCTGGAACAACGACGGGCGGGGCAGGAGGCGTGGTGGTAGAGGCGGCGGTGGTGGAGGTAGTGGTGATGGTGGTGGAGGCGGCGACCGCCCTCCTTGAAGGAGAGTGAGAACGAGGATGGGGTAGTAGGCGGTGGTGGTGGGGTGGCGGCGGAGGTGGAGGCGGCGGTGGTGAAGGCAGGCGGTGGTGAAGGCGGCGGTCGCCCTCCTTGAACGAGAGAGATGAGGGGAGAAAATGGGCCGAGTTGGTGTTGATGTTTGTTAAGAGCTAAAGAATAAAAAGGATTCTCGCAGCGCGCCTGTAACACCAATGTAGCTTTCCCTAGGAGAGTATTCTAGGTATCGTATCCACAGGGAAGCTTTGGCTAAAAGAATCTAATAACTCACAATCATGTATCTACTAACTTAGTAAACCAACTAGACTAAAAGGGGTAAGTGATAAACGATAAATAAAATAATACTATGAATAATAAAGCATAAAATAATAACATGCCTAAAAGGATACTATGATAAATGAATAGCTTAGCTAATCAAGAGGACAACGGGAGAGGCAAAGGTTCCTACTTCTCTATTACTTTGGTTCTAAGGTGGCGAGTTATGGATAGATATAACAATCACACAATAACACTTCGGGATATCAGAATACTAATCACAGAAAGGGATGAGAAGGGGGCTAGGAAGCTCTGACTAAGGTCCTACAAACACCAACCCGAACGTGGTGGAATACGTCGGCCATCGGTTTGTCACCACACAGGGCTACCACAAACCATCCGTGGGGCTACCTCTAGTCTAGACTGTCTACACTATTAATTACTACTCTAATCACATATGATAAATAGAGCACTTTCGATGCAAGCGGAGATCCTATGCAAAGCATAACAACTATACTAACCATAAATATATGAAAGGCATAAAAGTAAATAGAGAAGATAAATATATTAAAGCATAAGTTTTATAGAGAAAAGATACAAAGACATACCAAACTCAAGACTTTCGAACAAGCGCTTGCTCTGCTCTCCCTAACTCTCAACTAGATCTAATCTATTACATTGGAAAGTCTAACCCTAGATCTACATTAAAAGAGAGAGTTCCTCACATTGGGATCCCTCTCTAATCGGTGAGATGAGATGAATAATGAATTCTAGGATTATGAATTAGGGTTTCAGGGGAGAGGTCTGCCCTCTGTATTTATAGTCTTGAAGGATGGACCGACTTAAATCAACGGCTGGATATGATTCTAGGGTTCCCATAGGTCGGTGGAAGAAGCTTCCAGAAGCTGGGCCCGAGATTCCTCCGGGGGGTGCCGCGCGGCCCCATTGAGGGTGCCGGGTGGCCCCCCCCCCCGTGACATGTGGGTCCGGGCTTCAACGTGGTGTTCTCACGGTGTCTTCTAGATCTTTGGAATTCATACTAATGGTCTTGGTTTTATAACTTTTGATTCGGACTCGGATGTGGCAAGTAATATGTCCGTTTTCGATCGTCTCGCCGAGCTCTTCACAATGGTGCACTCTAATCCATCATTTGAGATACTTGTATTCAGTGAAAACCTATGAAATACCTACAAGACAAATGAGAACACCAAACTCGTGGAACTTGTTAGAATCAAACCCTACATCTAGTGTTTGTAATTCCTTTTGTATCATTTCATGCAAAAGTTGATGGTAAAAATTGGCGTTAACTATCTAACAAAGCTCCCCAAGCTTACCCTTTGCTAGACCCTTAGCAAAGCTATTTATTAAAAACAAACTTGGATCAGGAGTTGCTTCAATGCTTTCATGCCTTAAAAAGTATACATGTTTTTAAACAAAAATTCTCCTCCAGATCATATTGATCTTTTACTCATATTATCTTCAACCATGGGGGTTTTCACTTTCAGTTGGGTCTTGAGCAATTGAAAGATAGAACAATCAAGTCAAGCACGATGTATCAAGTCTTTGATCAACCAATATTCGAGTTTTTGTAAAGTTTTCAAGATAAAGCTCAAAATTCTCAATTGTACTTACTAAACATATATTGTAAAGTCAAACAAAGGATCCAAAAGAAACAAGTCATATAATCAAGATATGCATGTGTATAGGTATATATAATGGAAAATATATGGTAGAGAAATAAGGGTAGAATGTATGGATGATGGTAAAACTAATTCTACTTTTGCTCCTCAAAACAATCTCTCTTTTGAAAATATTGAAGAGAACCTGGGCTATATATACACTTTTTTATGAGAGTTTAGGACACTTGTCCCTTTGTATTTCTCTCTTTCTTCTTTTTTTTTTTTTTTTTTTTTGGAGAGGTGGGCCCTACTCACCCCTCGGACTTTTGTCCCTTTTTCTCCCTCCTTTCCTTTTTATGGAGGTAGGCTCTACTATCACCAGTAGGACATTTGTCCATTTTTCATCTCCCTTTCTTCTTTTTTTTTACAGCCCAAGCCTCATAACTTGATAAATAATTAGAGAGATAATAAAAACGCCGGAGCTTTACTAAAATGTCTTTGACTAGGTGGATAAGTGTATGGTAAGATTTTTGGTGTTTACTCCCAAGATAGGGATAAAACATTTTTGGGTAGATAAAGATAGAATAGAATGGAATAGAATAAGAGGTTGCGTACTTCCATGGTAGAAGTAGCAATAATGGCTAGAAAGGCTAGAAAGTTTTTAAATGGAGTAGAGTATACACAATCTTGATATAATGACAAGTATCAAAGGGTCAACAAAGATTGACAATACTCAATGCAAAATATAGTATTTTATTTATAAAATCATATGTATATATTATTTTTGAAAAGTTAACCTCAGGAAATATAGTATCACATAAGATAAGATAAATAGCAGCTCATATTTTTTCATATCATATCTCTCAATTACCTAGACTTAGATCAAGTATATACTACCCACAAGTTTCAAATTCAAAGCAAAACTCAAATCTTAAACAAGCATACCCAAAACTTAGGAGAATTTAAGCTTAAAAACTAGGTACTTAAAAATGAATTAAAAACAGAACAACTATTCATCATATCCATAGCAAGCATTATTAAACAAACCTTAATATATATATAACTAAGAAAAATATTTATTTGGTTTTAACTCATTATGCATCTTTTTATTATCTTTTCTAGATAAAACAAAAGCATAAGTAAAAGCGAAAAGAAATACTTGTCTTGCTAACTTGGGGTGGTCTCCCCAAGCTAGGTTGATGTGTAGGTCTTTGAGATGGGGTAGACGAAAGTGGAGGTGATGTCGTCCTTCCTTGATGGAGTATTGATGATGATGGTAATATGTTGATGCTCCACCAAGTGGTCGAATGTCTCATTTTCGCCGTGGCTCATCGATGCATTAAATCTGTGAAACTCAAATAGCCAACACAGCTTGTGGAATTGATTAAGCATTAGCGGTTGGATATTTTAAGCTTTAATTGTCTAGAGCTTCTTAATAGCTATAGATGAAAGATTAAGTTTTAACAGGAAATAAGCAAAATTAACATTTTATATAGCATTTATGAAAGCATTCAAACTTATAGAGATAAAGTAATAGTGAGTAGAGGGATTGCAAACCGGCGTGTCGTAGTGACGAGAGCATGCGAAGAGGGGCACGTCGGGAATATCTTATTGGAGTTGACCTTCCTCCCCAAGCTAGCACCTTGCCATCACTTTCGACACTTGAATTCAAGTGTGATTTATTGAATCATCTCTCAAAGTGTGTTGTAACTCCTATGTCCTTAGACATTTTTCATCCTTTGTTCTTGACTCCGTCTTTTTTTGCGCGAGGTTATTGGAGTTCATCATACACCTTGCTTCATCTCGGATAAGAGTTCATCCCTTAACTTACCCGAATTGAAATTGAGAATTTTCTGCGAGGGGTTAGTCCACACAAAATAACCAATGTCTACACAAGCAATTTTTCAGTTCAATAGCCAAACTAGACTCCATGCCTAATTCAATTAAGGAAGGCATTTTAACCTAAGCACCACGCTCAATTTAAAAGCCTTTGGAAATACCCTTAGCAAGTACTTCCAAACAAAAAGCATACTAGGGCAAACAAAGGAAACATGAAAGCACTATAGAGATTTACTCAAATAAAGAAAAAGAGCATGATCATGGTGAGATTTTTTTTTTTTTTTAGATGCAAACGACATGAATATATGCAAATGAACTAAAAATGCAAAGTGGATTTAATAAAAGAAAACATAAACTAGATGGAGTGAATGTATGAAGTAATAAAAAGTAAACATGCAATACTATACAAGAAATTAAATGATAACTACTCAATAATTTTAAAGTCTATGAGCAAGACTTTCTCACCTTTATTGATCATACTTACCATGATGTGCGGCTTCTATATGCGTCACTTGAGATGTGTGCATTGAATTCTTGTGACGGTGACTTCTTCTCCAATCTCGGATTCTTCTTTCCTTCTCTTGTGGAATCTTGCTTGGGAAGGTCGCGAAGCGGCATCTTGTGTTACGTCTAATCCATAACTCAACGAGAACAAGGGTAATCCTACTAAAGCTAGTGATATACTAAATTAGCGGATATCAAGATCATTATTAAAAAAATTTTTATGCCAATTGCTTCCCGACAAACGCGCCAAAAAGCTTGTTGATGTTTGTTAAGAGCTAAAAAGAATAAAAAGGATTACGCAGCGCATAGAACACCAATGTAGCTTTTCCCTAGAGAGTATTCTAGGGTATCGTATCCACAGGGAAGCTTTGACTAAAGAATCTAATAACTCACAATCATGTATCTACTAACTTAGTAAACCAACTAGACTAAAGAGGGGTAAGTGATAAACGATAAATAAAATAATACTATGAATAATAAAGCATAAAATAATAACATGTCTAAAAGGATACTATGATAAATGAATAGCTTAGCTAATCAAGAGGACAACGGGAGATGCAAAGGTTCCTAGCTACTTCTCTATTACTTTGGTTCTAAGGTAACTGAGTTATGGATAGATATAGCAATCACACAATAACACTTCGGGACATGAGGAATACTAACCACGAGAAAGGGATGAGAAGGGGGCTAGGAAGCTCTAACTAAGGTCCTACAAACACCAACCCGAACATGGTGGAATACGCCGGCCATCAAGGTCACCACCACCAGGGCTACCACAAACTATCCGTGGGATTGGGTGCAATCTTAGGTAACCTCTAGTCTAGACGCCATGTCTACACTATTAATTACTACTCTAATCACATATAATAACTAGAGCACTCGGTGCGAGCGGAGATCCTATGCAAAGCATAACAACTATACTAACCATAAATATATGAAAGGCATAAAAGTAAATAGAGAAGATAAATATATTATAGCATAAGTCTTATAGAGAAAAGATACAAAGACATACCAAACTCTGAAGACTTTCCAGAACCGAAGCGCAGCTCCGCTCTCCCTAACTCTCAACTAGATCTAATCTATTACATTAGAAAGTCTAACCCTAGATCTACATTAAAGAGAGAGAGTTCCTCACATTGGGATCCCTCTCTAATCAGTGAGATGAGATGAATAATGAATTCTAGGATTATGAATTAGGGTTTCAGGGGAGAGGTCTGCCCCTGTATTTATAGTCCTGAAGGATGGATGTGAGCCGTTGGATCAAACCGACTTAAATCAACGGCCGGATATGATTCTAGGGTTCCCATAGGTTGGTGGAAGAAGCTTCCAAAAGCTGGGCCCGAGATTCCTCCGGGGGGTGCCGCGCGGCCCCATTGAGGGTGCCAGGTGGCCCCACCCTGTGACATGTGGGTCCACGCTTCAACGTGGTGTTCTCTGGTGTCTTCTAGATCTTTGGAATTCATACTAATGGTCTTGGTTCATAACTTTTGATTCTGGACTCCAAATGTGGCAAGTAATATGTCCGTTTCGATCGTCTCATCGAGCTCTTCACAATGGTGCACTCTAATCCATCATTTGAGATACTTGTATTCAGTGAAAACCTATGAAATACCTGCAAGACAAATGAGAACACCAAACTCGTGGAACTTGTTAGAATCAAACCCTACATCTAGTGTTTGTAATTCCTTTTGTATCATTTAATGCAAAAGGTTATGGTAAAAAATTGACGTTAACTATCGTCAGCGGTTGGCCAAACCTATTTTTTCGCTTGACGCGCCAGCCCCCATGCCACGATAGCCCGTCGCGCCCGCGTCTATGGCGCGGTAGAGCAGGCCCCACGCTTGGCCATACCAGCTCTAGTCAGCGTTGGAGTCCACCGTGGTGCCCCTTGTCGCGCCATTGCATGTGGCGCGACAGTGTGGTTTTATCGCGCCACCTGTGTTGGCGCGACCAAAAGGGCTACCGCATGCAATATCTTTTTAGGGTGGTTATTATTAAAATATTGATTAAAAAAGGATTAAAATTAAAAATCCAGGGAAACATAGGGGCATGAAGCTCTATAAAATGAAAGCCGGGGAAGCCTACTCCAAGAGGCCGATACTCCGATCCATCTTATCTCGTAGCACGCAAACATGGCAAAGTTGGGAGAAAAAATAAATTTCTCTTAAGTCTTAAATTAGTTAAAATTAGCTATTAGCTAATATACTTGAATACTATTAGTTTATATATATATATATATATATATATATATATATATATATATATATATATATATAGGTATTCTATATATTAACCTGGTTAGTCCTCGAGCCCAATCATCGAACCCGGCGACCGGACGGTGCACGCCGGTTCTTCGCTACCACCTCGGGTTCATGCGGCGCGGCGCGGGATTCACCACGAGCTCGACTCGCTGCTCGAATCTCCCTCACCACCCACGATTTCTTTGCGGTTCCACACCCCGCACGCTCGGTCTCCTCTTTTCCCTCTCTCCTCCCGGCACCCTTCGTCCTACCCCTCTCCATGTGCGGGGCGGCGCCGGCGAGCCCCTCAAATCCAGATCCGGCCAAGCCGCCCCTCCCCTCCGTCCTCCGGCGTCTTTGTCACCACGGCGTGCTGCGAGGGGTCGAACCAGCGGCGGACCACCTGCCCCACCCCTGTTTTCCGTCGATGGCGCGGAGCACCCGGCCACACGGCAACGCGTGCAGTCCTCCCAGCGGTGATGGCGCGGCTACCCCGTCGCGGGCGTGTCCACAGCGCACTCGCTCCCTTGCCCGGCGGCATGCGCATCCGGATCTACAACCTGCGCCCCCATCGTGCCCAGCGCTGTTCCCCGACCCCGCGCGTGCTCAGCCCACGGCACCATTAAATAGCAGGTAGCAGTGCCGCTGCCTGCTGCGCTCGAGAGAGACGAGCCCGTGGGCTGCCCTGCGTCTGCGAGGCTGTCTTTGGTGGGCACAGCCCTTTGCCGGCGCGCCGTCGGCTGGCCGGCCGTCCTGGCTGGGCGAGCCCCTCCCCTCGCGCACGGGCTTCGTTTGGATGATGACGAGTGAGCAGATCGACAAGGTATAACATCCTTTCATCCTCCCTATCTCAGTCGAGAACCAACATATTTTAAAATTTATGCTCTTTCATCTCTCCGTCAAGATCCAGAGCCATGGCCGCCGGTGCCTCCCTTGACCAACGTTTCCTCATGCAAGTTTGGAACTTTGGATTGAATAGGCAACTCGTCGTGCAAGTTTGGATTGATTAGGCAACAGACAGGATCAACAGTTGCTGTCAAATGTGAAGCTGACGCTTTTCCAGCTCGAGTGACTAGCAGGCTATCCGACCAACGTGTTGGAGATACTAGTAGGTATCCAGAAAATAATTTTTATGCTTTATATGCTAAATTATACATGCTGCTTCTATCATTCTTTAAGGTCTTTGTCTACTTTTGGATAATTATTACTTTTATATCAACAGATCTCTACCATGTCTGTTTGTTGGGGAGAACTAGTAAAATGGTACACATTCATGAAAAAAGCTATAATTTTGAGGTGCTCCAATTGTTGGATCATGCTTTCTATAGTAAAAAATTTTGATCCTTATTAAATCGTTAATAACCTGTACTATCCCCAAATTTATCTTGTATATTTACTGTTTGGAATCCCTTATGGTTGCATTGTTGATGGACTGTGCATTCCTTACAGATCATGCTCAACTTGAAGGTTCTGTACGCTTCTGCTGTGGAACATTCTCGGTTTTGATAGTTTTGGTTATGAGATAATGTCTTTGATAAGGTATGACGGGGAAACATATAGTGTCCTTTGTATCTTCTTTTTTTAATAAACTAATATAGAATATTGTTTTGTTCTTGGAAAATTCACATGGACGTCGTAGAACCTGCTTTCCTATGTGGATGTTCTATGGTATTTTTCTGATGAAATTCAGTAGAGAAGATGATCACAGCTGCTTGACAATTAGTCAGCAGTGCTAGACCAGCTCCTTTGATGCGTGCACATAGTGGAAAACCTGCTGGTGTTCTCAGTCTGTCAGTACCAAAGATGGTCACAAATGAAGCTATCTTGACAATTAGTCAGCTGTGCTAATTAACTGAGAACACCAGCAGGTTTTCTGATTAGCTGGCAAATTACTGTGTTCCTTTGACTGTATTATAGATAGTTGTGTTTTTTTGCATCACAGATCTTTATAAAATTCTTTACTCCCTATGTGCTTCATGGCTTCTAGACTACTACTGCTTGTGTATTTTCTTGTGGATCTGTTCAGTATATGCCAATGAGTGTTGAAGACTTGGTGTTATATTTAGAAATTTTTCTGTTAAGGAGAGGATTTTTTTTGGATAATTAACTCCAAATTCCAATATATCTGACCTGCTTTTTATGTAAATATCTGTGATATTTTCCTCAAGTTATTGAATTATTTAAGAAACTTCGTCCAGGTATTCCATTGAAATTTATGCATGGTGAGATGAAACATGTGGTACAGCAAGCCATAGTTTCAGATTTCAATGAAGCTACTTCAGTTCAGTTCTAAACTGGTATATCCACTTGAGATTTGGATATAAAGAATGTGGATTGGGTGGTACAGGTATGCCATTATGTTAAGCACTAATGTTTTTCTTGAATGTTTTTCTCTTGATGTATCCTTTTTATCTCATTCGCATGTCAATTGCCCATAAAGCATTGGTAATTTCATCCACCGAGTTGGCCGTGCACCTTGGTACAATTTACAACGAAAATCACTTATTTTCCTTTGCCCTGACAAAGAAACAATGCTTAAAAGATTGAAGGCAACTGAAATTAGAATATAGCCTCGGTGCTAGTTAGATTCCAAATCTTCATCAATTGGGCTCAATGCCTTTTTGTTACATATCTCAAGTTAGTATAATTCCAGAAAGACAAAAGGCGTTCAACGTGAGCAGATTTTTGGCAGAGCAATTCATTGCATATCTGCATATCATGCAAGGGTGTTTCTGCCCTGCTGTCTGCATCAGATCAGCACGCTGCTGTTATATATTTTGGCACTTTAATATTATTTATTTCCAATCTTTTGACCAAATGTCAAGCATTTTAGCATGACTATTGACACATTTTTAAAAAGAGGTCATGTTATTTATAAGAAGAAAGAAAGAAAAGAGAAATCCAGATCACAAACTACTTGCTGGAATTAGCTATTGACTCCATCCTTTTCAGAGGAAGGGCTTACTTCGTCCGTCCTACTCGTGATTGATTTGCCAGCGTAAATGGATTGAATGATCGAAGCATGCCTTGTGGTGGATTCATCGATCGAGTTCTGCTTTTCTACAGAGTCCACTGCATGCCTTGTGGTGGATTCATCGATCGAAGTTCTGCTTTTCTACAGAGAGTCCACTGCATTTTATGGGTTTGTGTCAGGTAATTCTGTATTTGCACTGTCTCTTTAACCTATCACACTAAAATCCGTTGGGCATTCTGTCTAAAGATTGAGTGTGGACAATTCATCTATGCAGTTCAGTGCATTGAGGAAGTTCCTTTTCTTCTTTCTAATTACTCATCAAATATGTGAAGATGCACAAGCTGATTTGCTCTTGCATTGTTGGCTCACAGTGGCCTTGGAACGAAAATCATGAGATGCTGATGGGTGGTGTGGACTCTGTGGATGCTAGTAAATTATGAGTGTTGTTTCTCCTTGGGCGCCTAGTTCTTGTGTGCCATCTCATGATGACACTGCTCTCTGTCTAGTGTCTACGCATAGGTTCATCAATGGCCACAATTTTTTTATTGATTTAGTTTATACTCTGTTGCCCTCCATGTTTGTGACATTGCCCATGCTGGCTAGAAAATTCTCAATTAATTAAGAGTCTTTTGTCTACTATTTGGTATTAGTGATATTTGTTACAATACAAGAGCATAGATAATACAGGTGCAAAAAACATGTTTCAGATAGCATAGGTGCAATTTTTAGTCCAAAATGAGTCATTTGCTTCTCACTTGTCTAAACTGAGCCTTAAGCTCTCGAAGATGGCACAATAGGGCATAGCAGATCATGTGTATCTTCTTCTCTGGTACCTATGTTGATGTGAGTATTAGAGATCATAGATGCATTCCATCTTTTGCTCCTTGTATGCATGTTTATGTATCACATGAATAAATAGTTCAGTTCATGTTTGCCCATCACCTGTACATGGGGTAGTGCACTTGTAGTAGTAGCTAATCTGAGGCAAGTATGCAGGAAAAACAGAGCTTATGGAGTAAAAAACATAGCAAGGCCATTTGTGTAACCTCGCTTGTTAATTGTTATCTTGATGTTAGCACATCACTTTTTTGTGCATTGCCTCATGGTTGAATCCACATCTTCCATGGTTCATGTGCCCTATGGCATTTGGCTTAATAATTTTTGGATGATCTTGTAAAAATAATTGTAAGCACTGTCATGCCACGCCATCGATATAAATGTTTGCTAGTTAGAAGTTATATGTAGCCCAAAACATTCATTTAATGGCTAATTTAGAGCTGAAAGAAGATAGCTTTGTTCTTGTTTTACAAGTTCAGTTCTACGTATCCTTTATGATGGACGACTGAGATGGATGTCTGCTCCACCTTATTTCTCTTCCTATAGCTCCTAATTCAGGTAACTCATGCATTCTAATTTGGGTAACCATGCTGTGCAGCTAGTTCATCTTTCGGTATTGATAAAATAACATTAGATTACATCCTCATTGCTCACTGTCGAAATTCTCTAGCAAACATTTATGCTCCAAAAATAGAGCAAACATTTATCAAAGATTTACAGAATTAATTTAATGCAATGTGATACTTCTCTTACAGTCAGTAGGGCTTAAATAGCTAATTATGCAAAATAGTATGTTAGCATACAGTGACTTCACTTGAACATTTCATTTGTAGGCATATCAATTTCAGTTGTGCAACTAATCTGCTATATATGTTCAATGTCGTTTCTGCTTTGTTGACATTAGGCTCTGTTATTATAATGGTAGCCCGGGACCGAAGTGACGTCAGTTGCACCCAAGCTCGTTGCTCCCGACGCCACGAGCTCTCCTCGCCGCGTCGGAACGCTTCTCAACCCAACCCCGCCCGGCGCCCATCCCCAATCCATACCGGTCGGCTAGGGTGCGGGCGGCTCGGCTCGGCCTCGCCCGGGGCAGCGGCGGTTCTCTCCTCGTCTGCGCACCTCGTACATCCCGTCTCTCTAAGCTCAGTCGGTGCTGCTCCTCAACGTCCCATCGCCGGCCGCCATCCTCAACTACCCCTTCCAAGGCCAAGATTTCCTGGTGATTGGCGGCCAGCTGGTTGTGCGGGCAAGAGGGATGCCGTGGCGTGGTCAGCCCCTTCACAGGTACATATCCACATAATTTTTTTTTCTTAAATCTTGTCTAAATCTGTGGAGATAAGTTGTGATTTTCTCAATCTGACTCGAAATTTGTGTGGCTTTTGCAGGATCCAGAGGGAGGCAATAGACATGCAATTCATTGTAATGTTGTATGATTATGTGCATGCTGCGGGACAGATCTCTGCCCCCTTAGCCGTAATCCTCCTGTATTGCCTCGCATGATTTCTTTCTGAAGTTTCATTTCATACATGGAGAGGGTAGATTTGTTCTGTTTTTCTGAGGTAAACATTTCACATTCATGCAGCTTGCCATTGTTTGGACCATTGGACCAATGCAGGAGGCCAGGAGTGCATGCATACTCGACATGCAAACCATGAACATGCACAATTAATTTGAAGGTTCTCCAGGTTAATTAGTCCACAAGAGGCGAGCAGCTTAGAGGTTTGCTCCAGGATTCTTTCTTTGTTGTCATGCTCCAGCCACGTGTTCCTTTATTTGGTTTGACATATATTCTGCAACAATATGGCTGAATTTGATATAGGCCATATTGAAAAATAGGACCGTATGTTGGCAAAAGGTTGGCTTATGAGATCAGCAATGAGGATCATATTCTAGGTTGGCCCTGGATCATAGCATTTAAAATATAAAAACTAAAATTAAAATAGAATTGAAAATGCAACCACTAACTAACAATTATTGATTAGCATCGATCATTAACAAACGTTTGGACAGGGGAGAGAGAGAGAGATGGAAGTGGCACTGTTGCCCATTGTGATTGCCACCATGCTTAGCTTGATTGGGTATTGTCATTTCATTTGTCTGTTCGACATGTTCTATAATTTTGTTGGGCAACTGGTCGGCCGTTGGCCATGAGCTCATTAGTTAGGCTGGTGCCCCTAATAACATAAATGCTCATTAATTACTGTTGTTAATCCTTCTGTTTTGTGCTTCCTCAATATCGCCATTCAGCTACTGGATATTAGGACTTGTACTCGTAATTATGAGCTAAGAAGTATTTCAGGCCAATTTAATGGAAGCTTTGCTGCATACTTAATTCTTATATTCTGAATGTACTGCTTTTCTCATTTATATCCATTGTGAAGCTGAGTTAGTTTAGTGATTTTGCGAGACAGTATTTTCCTACGTACTTTGGTTGATTAGGCAGGCATTGAATTTGTAAAATGGAGTTTGGACTGGTAGTCAAATTCCGTTTTTATTAACTTGGTTCTAGAGCGGTATATGGTTCATCATTGCTTTGTTCTCGTGCAAACCAGCTTTACAACACTGCTCCAGCAAAATTACATGATCTCATCTGCCATCAAAATGGATATATGATGTAGAGTTTGTTGTGCAACGTGAGGTGCTTGTAGAGTTGCAGGAAACCGAATCCACTGAATCTTTGCATCATGTGATGAACTTGTGCTTAATATCCGTCTTTCGAAAAGCTCAAAGAGTAGTGAACTAGCCAACTTTTATTAGAAATGTATCCCAAGCCATCCTTGATTTGAGTAGTGAACTAGTCATATACCTTTTCTTTTCAAGATTTATTTTAGTTATAATACCTTTTCTTTTCAAGATCACTAAAAACTGAATAATTATTATGATTGAGCTCCTGCAATACTTTACTTTCCATCAAGATAATGAGGCTGACAAGTTCTTTCAACTGTTTTTGATCATGATCTAATACAGCTACAGTCAACCTGGGGCAAATGCACCATTTGGAGTCGGCACCATTCCAAAATCTTGGTACTAATCACATCAACAAGTGCTAGAAGAACTAATTAGAAATGAAACAGCAACCACTGTGCAACCGAGCATGCTTGGAGTCATGCGTTCTATGATCTATTATGACATTATCAGTACATGTATTTTTCCCCCAAACTAACGCTATCTGCTTTTTAATCCCAAATGTCACTGGTTATATTTATTGCTTGTAATATGTATTGTCGTCTATATGAAAAAAACACAAGGGAAGAGAAAAAAAAAATAATCTTGATCGCAAAAGACTTCAGATATTTGCAAAACTTGTTTTTCTACACAGACAACAAAAAACCTGTTTTTGCGTAAAAAAATTCGAAACAGATTAATTGTAAAAATTCGATCGTCAAAAGAACAGAAAAGTTCAGAACGTGTAAAAATATGAGAAAAAAAACAAGACGGAACAAATGAAAAATGAGACGGAGAAAAACAATGAAAAGATAGAAATAGAAAAGGAATAACTAGCAATAACAAACGCCGATGGCCTGGAAATAAAAAAATAAAAAAACCGTACGGTGTCAGACCCGTGGGAGGAATCCCGCTCGTTGTTTGCTGCCACGTGCGGAGCGCATGCGGCGCCGCGCAGGACCGGTCTCGCTCGGATGCGGACGCTCCAACAGCCGCGGGTCGGGGCCAGTCTCACGGGGGGCTCGGGTAGTGATTAATAATCATACCCGCGGGTACTACTTTAGCGCAGCCTATATATATATATATATATATATATATATATATATATATATATATATATATATATATATAGGACCCCACTGATCTACGGCCTGGCTGTTGGTTATTAACCAACGCGCCGGTGGCCGGCGGCACCAGGTCCGGCGAGGACGCATGCAGGCTGGACATAATTGCGGGCTTCTGCATGCAAACGTTCGCACTGACAACTCAACCTCGTTGGGCCCACCACTTTTATTCCAAATTCAGTCACAACGCATGCAGGCCGGGTAAACGCGGGTAAACGTGGATGCCTTTTTATTGTCGTGACTGGCCGAGTCTCAATGGTGAGTTTCACCTCCCCGGTTTTTAAGATGTGAAACTTTGGTATGAATAGGCGTCTCCCTCAATGCATTTTCATAAAGGCTCAAGGGTCCCACAACCTCCTCTCTCATTGCATGGTTTAATTGCATAGTTACATGGTGAAACTCTATTTATGTCTCAATGGGGGTTTCACACGGTTTCCAACGCATATGAAACAAGTGCCCAAAGGTTTCACCATGGTGAAACTATTTTCTTCTCTCTCCTAGGGGTTTCATGCAAAAACTGAAATTTTCACGATGTGGTATTTGCATTTAATGTCGCATTTAAACATTTCATGAAACCCCCATTGAGACTGGCCTTATTGATAGGGTCCCCCCCACCGACGCATGCAGGTCTAATCTCCTAATATGGTTTTTATTTTATTTGATAAATAATTCGACTGGAGCATGTGCGCAGTAAAATTGGTTGTGTTAATTAATTAGATGTCCAACTCTAGATGATTAGATTTTTGATATTTAATTTGGTTGTCCAGTAAATATTTTTCTCCCATCAAATTGTTCTCTCCGATGTACGAGCGGTAAATTTTTGGATAATCACCGGGCAGTTTTTATTTCTACCAGTACCATTTTCTTCGGTAAATAATTCATGCATGGCATGTGAGGGGTAAATTTACTTGAGCTAATCAACGGCGTGTGAGTACTATTTTTTATTACACATAGCAATATTTTGTTAAGAAAATAATACCCACTAGGCTATGAGAGGTAATTTTTCATATACTAATTGATGTCGTGTTGGAATTTTTTATTATTATAGTAACTTTTGGTAAGAATGTAATCTCAAACTATTTTTTATTACTAATAGTACTATTTAGCCCAGTAAACAAACTGATTTATTATTACCATCATCAGTTGGGTCGGTAAATAATTCTGGACAATCAAAAGATAATTTTTTATTACTACTAGTATTATTTTTTATTACTACTCGTACCATTTGGTAAGCAAATAATTCCCTAGAACGGTAAATTTTCCTCTGCTAATATTAGGGTATTTTTATTTCCTCTTGTAATCTCAGATTGTAATAGCAGATTATTACTTTTCAATTGAGTAGTAATAATTATTACTTTTTTTTAATTATTTATTACTTCCTATTTCTAAAATAACAAAAATCCGTACGTGTCCAGTAAATTTTGCTTTGCTAATCACCTGCGTTTTTCGGCATGTTGTGGGAGTATTTTTTATTACTTATAGTATTGTTCTGGTAAGGAAATAATTCCCTCCTGACTTGTGATCGATAACTTTCATTTGCTAATCATCGACATGTCCCGTATGTGTTCAGTAAATTTTGCTTTGCTAATCACCTGCGTTAGAGCTGGGACTTGGGCCGGCACGGCACGGCCCTCTCGTGCTTCGTGCCGCTTCGAATTGTGTCCTTTAGGCACGGAGAAGCACGTCGGGCCGTGCCAAACGACCGCGATAAAATTTTTCCTCGGCCCAAGCACGGCCCATGGCACGGCAGCCCGCCTCCGTGCCGTGCCAGCCCAAGCACGGCCCTCACTATAGTTTTACTTAGTTTCTCTAACCAATGGTAATATAAAAAATGCAAAAAGACATTAAATTGGGGAACATATGCGTTATTAAGTTTTTTAAATTAGGCAGTAGGCACCGTGTCCATGTACGTGAAGTGAACGTTAGTTTTGCTTCCTTGATTGGTCGTTTCCTTGACTGCACGTTGATTGATGATCGTTTCCTTCTTGACTGATCGTTGCCTTGCACATGGATTGCTTGTTTCCTTCACTGATTGTTGCCACGGGCCGACATCGTGCTTAAGTGCTATTTTTCGTGTCGTGCCAGCCCAAACATGGCCTAAAATGCGGGCGGGCCGTATAGCCCATCGTGCCGAGATCCTACGCACGCACGCCCCCGCGATTTCGTGAATGCGTGCCAAAGACGGCCCAAAATATTTCGTGCCGTGCCGTGCTTCGGGTCGTGCCAAAAGACCGTGCCACGGCACGCCCAAAAAAGCACGGGCCAAGTCCCAGCTCTAACCTGCGTGTTCGGCATGCTGTGAGAGTATTTTTATTACTTATAGTATTGTTCTGGTAAGGAAATAATTCCCTCCTGACTTATGATCGATAACTTTCATTTGCTAATCATCGACATGTCCCGCAGGCGGTGAGAGTAATTTTTTATTACTTATAGTTTTATTATAGTAAGAAAATAATTACTTCCTACCTTATGATTGGTAAATATTCCTTTGCTAATCACTAGCATGTCCGGCAAGCGGGAAATTTTTTGTAAAATAATTCCCTCTGAGCTTGTGAGCAGTAAATAATTCCCTCCGGGCTAGTGAACGGTAAATTTTTCTCTACTAATAATTTTCCTCTACTAGCACATGAGCAGTAAATTCACCGACAGTAATTTTTATTACTACTCGTATTATTTTGTTAAGCAAATAATTCCCTCTAGCCATGTGAATGGTAAATAATCCACTTTGGTAATAGGGGTGTGGTATCATACTTTTTTATGGACCCGTGAGCGGTAATTTTGCTTGTCATATCTAATGGCCTATCCGGTAATCATTTTCCTTTATAAATAATTTCGCATGGACCCGTGAGGAGTAAATATCAACTCTGCAAATTATTTGGACAAGGTATTTTTATTATTAACAATATCATTTGAGTCTAAAAATAATTCTCTCTTGACCGCATGTGTAATAAAGTTTGCTGAGAATTGCCGAGGTGTCCGAGCTCTAGGCGATTCCATGCGCAATAAAATTGATTGTGCTAGAAATATTCAGATTAATCTCTTTGTAACAAAATAATAATAATAATAATAGCATCTGAAAATTTTTACTTTTGAACAGCTCTAGTTAGTCAGATTCATATGGGCAATGAACAAATATCTATGAATCCAATGCAAGTAGATTTGATTCACATCAAAGTTTTGTGCACAAAAATCCATTGGCATTACTACCAGAAATATGAGTACATCATCAAAACATGGCCTTCGAAAATCTATGGGTCCGAGCCGTTTCTGTTCCCAATGGGTGGTGCTTCCCCAAATAGGAGTACATCATCAAAACATGTCGACAATCTAGTACTCCATCTGAACAGCCATAGATGCAGCCACCGCCCACGCGAGTTCAGGTTCGGCGGTCGCGCACAGCGGCGGCACACGCAAGGTCGCAAACAGTCACAAAGGTCACAGACAGTCATGAACGGCCGTGCAGGTTGCGGCATGCGCTGAGGGCAGTCTACAGACGCACCGGAGCATCACAGACCTGCATATAGGAGGGAAACATCAGCAAGGAATCAACAGACGGATCATATCCACAACAGGAAATAGAAAAGCCAGCTAGTAAGAGGCATCGACCTCTTCCATGCAGTAACGAATGGCCAACAATCCTCGCACGGATCAAAATAGGACACGGGGCAAGGAATGGAAAGGAGGCTAACCTGCAGCTGTAGATCACTGCGACGTGCATTGGGGAAGGGGCAGCGATATGGATAGCACACGCCCAGCCCTGTACACACCCCCAGATGGCAGCGGCATGCTAAGACGCGAAGCCGCTGGGGCCAACGTCCACACGGGGGACACTCCGTGCAGGGTGCGCCGCCGCCGTCGCTGCCTGGAGGATTGGGCCGCCGTAGTCACATTCAGGAGGGTGGGGGCGCCGCTGACTGCGTGATCGCGGATTCGCGAGGGTCGGGGCAGGCCGCCGCAGTCGCAACTGGGAGGGACGACGACCTCTCTGCCACTGGACCCATTGCGATGCCGCCGCTGCCCATGATGCGGTGCCGTCGGTCTCCTGGAGTTGCCGACGTGGAGGGAGGGATCACGGCTGGAGTTGCCGGCGTGGAGGGAGGGATCACGGCTGGAGTTGCCGGCGTGGAGGGAGGGATCACGGCCAGATGCTGCACGAGGCACCACCGGCATCGCCGTCGATGGGACCAAGAAGGCGCAGCAGCAGCCGGCTCTGGCGTCATGGAGCCCATATCGACCGCAGGTTAGCGGGGATGGGGATGGATTTGTGGACACAGAAAATGACGAGAAATGAGTTGTGGTCTGGGATTTACTGCATGCGTCCTCGCCGGACCTGGTGCCGCCGGCCAACGGCGCGTTGGTTAATAACCAACAGCCAGGCCGTAGATTAGTGGGGTCCTATATATATATATACTAGGGAAAACCTCACCCGCAAGCGTTGCTGCGGGAATTAAGAAAAATGCAATGATCATAATGAAAATTTTCATGATACCTTAATAGATAAATTTAAATAAAACAAACTGCACACAATATATACTTAGAGGGCTCACGATTAATTTTAGGCTCGGATGAGAGTTGTACAAATTATGGAACAATATTCAAATTTCAATTTCAGTTTTGAAAACAATAAGAACAAATTACAAAAAAAGTGGAGGAAAATGATTGAATTGCCATGCATCCACAACCACGTTGACTAAAATTAGATACAATGATGTTGGAAGTGAATATTGAAACTCTTGCTGCTATGGCATAAGAAGATCCCAATGTTTGGCAGAGTTGGTCAGCTGGCATTTGGTCAGATGGCACTGAGGCCTTTCATGGCTACGTGGTCGAGCAGACCGAGTATGATCGTGGTAGTCATTAGAAACTGCAAAACAGTATAAGTGAAGCAACACAATAAGGTTTTCAGCTTAGAACACAAATGATAGAAGGTTGTATAAGCTACCAGTTTCTACGAAAGAGGGAAAAAGAATTACTGGAGGAAAAGCAACAACTACTAATTTTTTTTAGTGTAGCAGCAGTAGGTAATAGTAACCGGAGGAAGAATGCTTACCCATTGACCTTTGCAGAGTGATCTGTAGTTCTCAGCAAGCTTGTTAGAATGAAGAGCACTCTCCCTTTCTCAACTGCCTCCTCAAAGTCTGAAAATGTTTCCTGAGCAGTCTGTGCCAATCGCTTTGTTAAGCTTGATGCAGCTTCACAAATCTCAGTGCAAGGTTTGCCTTCAAATATTTCCTCAATCTGGTAAAAGCAAGGGATCAAGCAAAGGTAGTATTGACTATTGAGACCTTTGTAATAATCATCAAAATAGTTTAGAATCACAACATAGAAAAGTATGTAATAATCATCAATGTTTTTTTTAGTTGTCACCATAAATAGTAAATATGAACTGAACTCTGGAGTAAAGAACAACGTACATATTTTTTTGGACCCTATGTCAATGTTAGTTGTTTTAGAACACAAATCTTATCAAAATTTATAAACATGGCTGTTTCACAAAGCATGCTGACTCTGCTCCAAGCCATAGTTCTGTTTTTATAGCCATGGCATATTGAAACTCTACAACTATACAAACCAAACAGAAAACACCAGCACTCAACACTATGGATTTTTAATATTTAAATAATGTAGTTGCGATATTCAGGTGAGTACACTTCTCTCCCTAAACTAAGACCAAACTGGTTGCGATATTCTATTCAGTTCACCCTAACATTCAGTATCTTTCCATGCCTAAATGCTGATTATTTTCCACTAAGACCAAACTGCTTTTCACAATTTTGGCACTCCCCAAATCAGGGTGATAGGCACTCCAATGCACATGTACCTCTCTCCAATGCAGATGTAGAAGTTGGTGTAGCACAATGCTGACAGCGTCGCGGCGAGACCGGCTATCAGAAAGGAGAGCATGAGGCCTGGCCCGATGTGCTCACGTAGATGTTGGCGCCAATTGTCGAACCGACACCTGAGTATCATGTACGCATTTATATTCAAATGAGGCATGTGTTGCATTGTCTAAATCTGAGAGAATAGTAGATTCAGTGAAACACAAAAAACCCTCTCCAGCTAGAGTCAAGACAGGGTGAAGTTCGATCCCCCAAAGAACCTGTGCATACCGATGGCGGCGAGGTGTCTTCTTCAGATAGTGTCCTGTCAGAATTTTCTTCAGATGGATATCATGAACACTTCTTGAGGAAAATCAAGTAAGAGCTGCAGTGTACGAAATCAAAGAAGTATTAGTTGCAAGCACTAACAGGAGGATAGAACGAACAGATGCTTGTGCACTAACATATAAATTAGCCACCTCAGAATGTATGCTTGCCCTGATTTATATGTTAGTAACCTGACGCTTGTGCACTAACTTGGGCGCAGATGAATCCTGAGGGAGAAGAAACATAAACCACAGAAAGCAAGCCAGCTAATTATAGGGAAACATGGAATTTAAAAATAGCCCCCAAGTTGTTTGGTACCTTATGGTCAGGGTCATCATCTCTAGTCCACGACGACTCGTCGCTGCCGCTATCACCACAACACACGCAACCGAATTCGAACTGAATTTAGCCTCGAAAAACTGCATAATGTTAGTGAGTGAAAGCCGGTACCTCCTTGAGGCGTCCTCGCCGGAGGGCGCCTCGAGCTGGCCTTCTCGAGGCGGCGCTGCGCCCCGCCCTTCCCCTTGCTTTTCCCACACGCCACGTTGCGGCAGCGGCGGCACCACCACCGCAGGGACAGCTTCAGTCGTCGGGTAAGGCACGCCCGCATAGCAGCAGCAGAGGAGCAAATTTCAAATCGAGACGCAATCCGCTGGAATTAGTTAGGCACGGGAAGGAAGGGAGGGAGAGCAAGCAGCACGAGATGAGGAGGGAGGAAATAGACATTCACCGCGCCATGGACGCGTGCGCGTAGTACTGAGGCGGCGCCTAGGTGGTAGACGGGGAACGGCACCGGCGTGCCGTGGGGCGTCCCCACCGCGACCGCCGCCATGAGGTGCTGAAAAACGTCGGAGCAACGAAAACCCTAGTCAAAAGCCGCCGCCGGACCTTTCCCCTCCTCACAAAGGGGCGAGCGAGAGGTTTACCTGTGCCGCCACGCCGGGGGCGTCCCGCGGCGGTGTAGTACACCGACCGATGAAGTGGCCGAGAATCGAGGCGCTGAGCGGTGGCGCCGAGGTCGACGCCAGACGGGAGAAGCCGCGAGGGAAGGGCGGAGGCGACGCCGCGACGGAGAAACGGAGGGGCGGAGCAGTGGGCGTGGCGGGCGGCAGCGGCGCGCCACGGGCGGAATCTCGGCCGGCTCGCACGGCGGCGGATTGGTTTTTCGTTTAGGTACGCCGGGAGGATAAGGCCGTCCCCGTACTTCTCTGGATGCGGGCGTGGCTGGTACAGGGTGGGGAAGTGGCAGGGGCAGGGAAGAGAACTCGTCGAGGCAATGGGAAAAAGGCCGCACCGCTCTGCGGCGCGGCACGCCGAGGGGTGGGGATGACGGGACGGGAAAAGGTCGAACCCACGACGCGCCGAACGTAACTTTGCTGTGTTTCGCTTACCCTGGCTCGACTCAATCGAGGCCCGAGAATTCCCCTAAGCGTGGATAGTGGGAGCTCCTATATAGGGAGTTATATATATATATATATATATTATATATATATATATCGAGCGGCAAAGCAGCTCAGCTCCCCACCAACCCACGATTTCATTTGCGGTTCCATTTTCCGTAATCCATCCGCCCTCCGCCGGCGCCGCGGCGTCACCGCCGCTACCTCCCCCCCCGCTTGCCGCCGCTCCTCTCCGGCCGCCCCAACCCCGTCCACGCTGCCTCCCGCCTTGCGCCGACGGCGCGGATCTGCTGCAGGAGGCCCCGGACCAGCGGCGGACCACCTGTCCCCACCTTGTATCCGTCGATGGCGGAGCACCCCGCGCGACACGGCGACGGTCGGGGTCCTCCCAGCACAGGACGGGCGCGCCACCCGCAGCGAAGGTGTCCGTGGCGCCCTCTCCCCTCCGACCCGGCGGCGACGCCCTTTCTCCATCGGTGGCAGCGCGGTCTCCTGGCTGCGTTGCTCGGCGGCAGCGCGCACCCAGATCTACACCGCGCCAGCCGCTGTTCGAACCGTTAGCCGCGTGAGCACGCACCGGTCGCAGCGGTCTTGCGCTGCCTTCTGCTCTCGGGGGGACGAGCCCCGTGGGCTGCCTCGTCTGCGAGGCGAAGGTGTGGGCGGGCACAGCCTTCTGTTCCGGAGCCGTCGGCTGGTCGGGCGAGCCCCTCCCCTCCGCACGGGCTTCGACGGGATGACGAAAGTGAGCGGATCGACAAGGTATAGCATCCTTTCCTCCCTATCTCCGTCAGAACCAACAAATTTTTAAAATTTATGCCCTTTCATCTCCGTCAAGATCTAGAGCCGTGGCGCCGATTGCCTCCTTTCTCGTGCAAGTTTGGATTGAGTAGGGAACCTCCTCGTGGAATTTTGGATTGATTAGGCCTTGGCGGGAGCAACAATTGATGTCAAATGAAGCTGCAGGTGCTCGTTCGCATCTGAGAACTAGATGGATTATTATGCATTAGTTTATTAAATTAATAGGCTGTATATGTGCAAATGGTCTTACCTATTCCTATTAATCAAGGAGGAGAAGTATCAATGCCTCCACCAACCGTTGAACTGCTCCACACCCCGGTCCCTAACCATTTTTATCGAGGCAAGTTCAAATGAACTAGAAGTTCTAGTTTTCAGCTTATTAATTCTCATTTGCAAAAGGTTGACTTGAGTTTCTATTATGTTTAGTGATTTTGTGGACGCTTATTAATCGTTTTTGGTGGACACACTTTTCTAATCAGGCAAGCTCAAATGAACTAGAAGATTTGTGGTTCTAATCTGCAGTTCAATGTTCTAAAACATGAGGTTCCATGTGCAGCAGGCCGGTGCTACGGTGGTTGATTTAGAGCTTGAGGTAAGCAGGCCCATTCCTTACCATGCTTATTATTCATACCTCATGTTATTTTAAGTTATGGATGCCCACAACGTGACAATAACCTGCTATTAATTATTGTCAAATCAGAATGGAAGCACCAAATATGTATGGTCAATCTCTTTATCATTGTTCTCTATTTATTTTTGGGATCGATGCAAAGTGTTGTGAACAAAAGATATATAATTAGAATATTTCAATGTTAGTTAAGCTAATTAATCGATCTCTTTTCTGTTAGAATGTTTTTTGTAAATTAAATGGTCATGGATGTGCGGGTGCTTTTCACTATAAAATTAAAAGTTCGTGTCTAATGCTGAAATCAATCATCAACCCCCGTGGAATTTGTGAGATGGATAAATGTGTGATAATTTCGTGATTATTTCAGCTCTGGACTCACGGCGTTTCCTATTCTAATTTCATTTTGATTTTGTGAGTCATTAATCAATTACCACTACTAATTTGCATGCAGATGGGAGACCATTTCTGTCGAAGGATTTTTAGCGCTGCATGGCTACTCATCTACAAGGTCAATTCTTCAGCAATAGTTTATCCTGTGCTATGCTTGGGGAAAAAAGTACTCAGCTAGGACACTACTATTCTTTTTTTTGGTAATACTAATCTGTGATGAGGTCACATTGAAGAATCAGGGCATGATCTTTTTTGCTTATGAAAAATATCATATTTTTTATTTTTTTTATCTCAGAAGTTCTAAAATCTGTGATGAGGTCTCATGCCTTCTTTTTGTGTGTGTGTGTGTTCTTTTTACTTGTTCCATATGGGTTTCATCTCAAGCCTACCCCAACTAGCTTGGGACTAAAGGCTATGTTGTTGTTGTTGTTGTTGTTGTTGTTGTAGAAGTTCTAAAATGATTGTTGCTAATAAATTGGCCGCCTGTTATAATTCCCTGTTAAAGAGATCCATTTCTCTTAAGAGATGATTGTTAAAGACATTTGTTTCCTGCTGGCTAATTAGAATTATATCAGCTTCCAATCATAGTTATATATTCTATTGCCGAATCTTCTTACATTTGTCCTCCAAGCAGCAGCTCCATAGTTCTTGAAACCTTGCATTCATGTTACATGCAGATTATTTCTGCCAAATTTCATCCTCAATTGTTAAGCTAATTCAATCACAATTCTAAAGAGTGTTGTATGTGCACAAAGCTTTGATAGTTCCGAGCCCTTTGATGAAAATCTCTAATTGTCCTTTCAAATTGTATTTGATAACTTATAATTCCAGCTCTGATCTCCAACATGCTCTCACTCAGCTGCACACCTGTTCTAAATATTAAAAAAAAACAATTTAGATTTTTATTCAGAGTACATACATGAACTCTTAACTTGTTAGGCCATGAGTTATAGAGAAGAGGAATTCTGAGGCTTGTCATATCTGGGAGTACTTCAATAGATAGCTTATGTGAAGTCTTTTTATACTTGCATTACATCCAGAAGTAGATATCTTGCAATTACAATTAATATGGTTTTATGTGAGAAATCAGACAACATTATTTCAATTTTTTTGCAAACAATGGTGAACGATAAGAATTTGGAACGATAGAAATACTAGGAATAAGATTACTTGTTTTGCCCTTGCTGCATAAGTCTTGAAATAGTAGAAACTGTAATCTATAAGAGAACACAAGCTCCCTAGAAGGCCATTTTGATCAGCACCTTTATATAGAGAAGTCACAAGTGCATGCTTTTTAATCATATTTGGTCCAACAGTTCAGAATGGGTGTCTTTTTAAGTGATACACACAGTGCTTGCCTAGATTATTTTTTACGCTAGTAGAACTACGTAGGCGACTTTCATTATTAGTAATTCGGGATTTTTGAAGTGATATTGCGATGGTCGTATTGTAGGAAGATTAATAAGGCAACTTAAATAAAAAGCTTTAGTTTTCAATTTGCATAGTCGATGTTAGTATTATAGAACATAGATGCATAGATGCATTCCATTAGTAAATTTTATCGGTCAGCAAAGCTGCAGTTCCATCTTTTGCTCCTTGTATGCATCTTTGTGCATCACATGAATAAATAGTTCGGTTCATTTTTGCCCATCACTAGTACGGGCAAAGTGCTCTTGTAGTACTAGCTCATCTCGAGGCAACTATGCTAGAAAACAGAGCTTATGTAGTAGAAAACATAGCAAGGTCATTAGAGTGACCTGGCTTCTTACCTTGATGTTAGCACCTCACTTTTGTGTATTGCCTCGTGGTGAATGCTATATACGCCATGTTTCGTGTTCCCTATGGCATTTGGCTTCATTATCTTTGGATGATTTCCATGTAGATATACTGCCATGTTTCGTGTTCCCTATGGCATTTGGTTAGACCACCGCCAATTTCTATGATTTAAATTTGAGTTTATTTTCTTGGCGAATAGATGCTTAGTGGTGGCTAAACTTATGGTTTGCTTGCCTTTTTGCAAAATGTAAAACAACTCAGATTTACTTTCTCCACCTTTGTTCTTTATGCGCTTTTAAGGCAGAATTCTATAGCCTATGTCATTTTCCCCCTTGCACTGCAGCCATGAATTCTTAGTGTCTTGGTGATATGAGTTGTTCTTGGATGTGTTCATTAAAGCTGAAGCTATCTCCTATCTTTGTCATGTGTTCCCACATATACCAGCTTTGTCAAGCTAATTTGGTTCTTGTCTAAATAATTATCTACCCAAATTTGGGTTTACGTCCTGCACCATTAGTTACGATGATCTCACATTTAGCATATCAATGCAGATTCCGGAAGCCTACAAGTCGAATCATTTGTCTTGGACTGTGATTTTACAATCGTTTTATTAATTATCTAGTTAAACCTACTAATGTTACGCACAAACGCCACTGGTTTTCTAGAGCTATACGACATGCTTGTGTATTTCTAGTTTGTTTTCAGCCAATGTTTCTGAATATTTAAAATACTCCAGTTATAAAGGTAATTCTTTATTTCCAATTGAATTAAAAAATACTAGTGAAGCAGTCTGAAGATTAGCAAGGTTCAGAAAACTCACTGGATAAAGCAGATCCCACCACTGATTATTCTAGATGATGAAAAAAGTTCCTATTTATTTTAAAAAATTGTAGCACAATGCACACATCTCACATGGACAAGGACATAATATTGGATAAAGTACTTGTTAGTTGCTAGATTCTGATTTTTACTCTTAAATGACATTATTTATGATCAGACTAGTATGCCTTTTGCGCACACACATTGGATTTTTTGAGGTCTCACACTTATGATCAGATAGTCTAGGTTCAGTTTTCAGTGTAAATTGTGACCTTTGCTTCTCATTTGTTCAAAATGAGCCTTGGGGTATCTAAGTTGGCACAATAATGCATAGCACTGATTATGTGTCTCTCTGCCTATCGCTAGGGATGAAAACGGATCGGATCGGAGCGGATAATGACTCTCCCATATCCTAATCCTCATTTTCTATTCGGGTTCGGAGCGGATCGGGTATTATGCGGATTCGGATCCGAATATGGATTTTTCAGGATGCCGGAAATGGTAATGGATTCGGACCGGTGTCGGAGCGAAGCGAACTTTTACAAGTCAGATAATATATGCTTACATATTATTTTTTATAATGAGATAATTCAATAACCAAAGTCATAAAGCCGCAATACAATTTGAAATAATCGCCATCCTTAGACGCCATTTATTATGCACTACTGCTTGAGCACTTGTAAGTTCTAAATTGTATCAGGTGCATCACCGGCAAATAAAAAAATACTACAATATACGTATTCACCACTCTACAAAGATCATTCACTAATGTGTCTGTGTTGCGTGCGTCGCCGTTGCCTACGAGTAAGCAAATAGGCAATCGTAGCATTACCATTCCATATACAGCGTAAAGATGCTTAAATATTCCACTTGGGCTCCTTAAAATAATCGGATTATCCTATTATATGCGTCGGATAATCCGTGTTAAATTATCGGATAGTCCATATCCACCGGATTTCTCTAATACCATATCCTATCCCGCATCCGCATATAATCGGATTCGATTATCCGCATCCGCACGGATATTAAAAACACTTATCCACATCCTTAAAATTCGGATTCGGAGCGGATCGGAGCGGAGGATTATCCACACCACTTTCATCCCTACCTATCGCTGGTACCTTAGGTCAATGTGAGTTTTAGACAGCATAGGTGCCGTTTTGCATTAGTTTCCCTTCTTCCACTGGTAGGTGATGTTGGCCTTATCAGCACTCGATCAGCCACACTAGTGTGCTACTTGCATGAACAAGTTAGGCTGGAATGCTTTGCACTTGTTTGGAATGATTGCTGTCTCCACGATGCATATAATTTGACATTGATTTTATGATCTATCTATCTTGATTTATGTATGCACTAGACATTACAGAAACGAGTTATTATGACTACAGCAAATGTGAGCATTTGTATTGCTTTCACCATATATACCTATCCGTTAGTTGCTCTGCAACTTTTCTGAATTTTGATCTGTGCTACCATTCAGTGACCTGCTGTAATGCACACATGTTTGCAAGCTGAGGATGGTGTGGTACATAGGTCAAACTTTGATGCCTTTTCGTAGCTCAATTACGTAGCATTGCGTAATTCCTAAATGTAACAGCTAATTCATCTAGCCATTAACTCAGTACATATTTGCATCTAGCATACAGTTTACATATTTCTATTTCTTTTTGGCAGAATACAGGTAGGTGATGCTAAATCGGCAGGAAGTTGAAGGTGGTTTGTTTAACATACTAGATGCTTGAACTTTATCTCTTGTTTTGTCAGTTATTGCCCACGAGGATGTCCATGCGGACTAGGCTTGATTTGCTCAACCAAAAGTTTTTTTTTTGATTCACATTCTCCTTTTATATTTATTTATTTGAGACACTCTTTTAAAGTCTGCTCTTATTCACGATTAGCCAGTTGGACCTACACAGGTTAAGTATTCAACTACTTTTTATCAAAATTTTGGGTGCAAAAACTGGCCATATGTTTTCTATTTATAATCAATTTGAGCAAGCAGATTGTTGCTCATTGTTACTTCATGTTAGTTGTCATTGACAACGATAGCAGCGCGATCTTTGGTATCGACAATAATGGATGGCAGGACTTCTACAAATGATTAGTGGATGTTGTCCCATCCCCTCGTACTATGTATTCAACAATGCATTATTAGTCGGGGAAAGTGCATGAGACCTCATCCCATCAGCGAGGGATGGAATGTTGCTTTAAGATGCATTACCGGATCACTTTCAGTGACCAACAAAAGTTCCATTTTTACTACAATAATAATTTTTCTTGTTTCTGATCCACAATTTCAGTATGTCCAAAGTTATATATTACAACTATTGTTTCCTTTATAAGATCTGCAAATCCGTATGCATTGCGTCATTGTGTTCTTAATTATGAAAGTTCCTTTTTCTTTGCTTTCTTTTTGTTCTCGCTTCTTTTTGTGGTGAAGCATTTGGCGGTCATTGGAGAGGGGCAAGAGAAGAGAGGGATGCATTCGTTTTGTCTTCTCTTTTCACATTCACATAAAAAAGCAATATAATTTGGCATGAGTTGCTTTAGGAAAGTCTTGGAAGTACATCTCGCAATATCTAACAAGTCTTCATCCTCTCGAGGCCATCGGCTCCCAAGAAAAACCAAGGAATGAAAGCATGGAAAAAGATTGACTCTGTTCATGGCTGTAAAAGTTGTGTATTTTGTAGTCCCCTTTGTTTAGTGACAACATTGTCCAAACGTCTACTCCTTTTTTTTTTTTGAGATGTAAAAGATTTTCTTGTACATGTGCCTTCATATAGGTTGACCATGTGCGCTTACACTTGAATTATAGTTTTTATTTAGTGCTTTATATTTTTTTCTTCATATGATTTTACTATGAATGCTTAATTTGTATTGATATTATCAATGTTAACATGTTTCTAGTGGATATCAGATTACCGTCAAGCCACAACAAAGATCAGTTCAGAAAAAAAAAAAAAAAGACCACAAGTCCCGTCATTCCATTAAAAGAAATGACAAGTCATTGCATCAAAAAAATAACAAAGAATAACTAGCAGTTCAAGAAAAGAAAAAAAAAAAAGACCGCAACCTCCGTCTTGCCATGAACCAGAATAAAAAAAAAAGAGAAAAAAAGGTGTTTGGGATGCGGCGTTGGGTTTGTTAGCGGGTAAGTTTTATGTTCACGGGCACGGGTTTGGGTTGGCAAAACCCAACGGGTTTGTACACGCGTTGCCATCTTGATGCAACATCCTCAAGCCTGGCAGTTTGCACAACTCTTCTTCACCAACTCTAGCACCGGCCCTAGCTCCGGCGAACCCTAGCGCCCCACGGCGACCGCCCTCTTCCCTCCCCTCCCACCGTCTTCTCCAACTCCGGCGAGCTAGCCGGGCCGCCACCACCATGGCCAAGCTCCCCGCCCGACTTGGCCTCGAGTACCCTTTGCCGCCACCGGGGCACCCTAAGCCGCCCGTCAAGCTTCCCCACCTCACCGGCCTACTTGCCTCCCGGGCCTTTGGACAATCTATACCCACTAGAGTTGAGGAAGATAGGGGAGAGATCGCCGAAACCCTAGAAAAGCAGATCCAGGAGGAGAGGAGAGGGAGCGGAGGCAGAGGAGGAGGTGGTGGTGGTGGAGGCCTACCTTGCCATGGCCATTGCCGCCACGATCGCCAATCACGGGCTTTGCTGGAGGGGAGAGAGGAGGAGGGCCCTGGCGTGGGTGGGGCGCGTGGGCGTGAGGATGCGGTGGGGCACGGGGCGAAAGCTCACCCGGCCGATGAGAGAGAGAGAGAGCGATGTGAGAGAGAGAGAGCGAGCAGAGACAGAGAGAGCGCGGGGTGGGGAGGGGATAAGGTTGCGGGTGTGCAGGCATTTAGGCCTACGGGCATTCCCCATGTTATATAATCATAGTCCAAAAGAGGAAAACGTTATCTTCCTAGTCTGACCAAATATCAATGAAATACAAGGCGGTATTCTGCGACTCGCCTGGGTGTGCTTATGCGCTGGATGACGGGGTACCGCCTCACCTGGTGGGGTGGGCAGAACTTAGGCGGCTCTTGTCGACTGTGGCGCCCAGACTTGTCACCCCCTTGTCCCTCTGTGCAGATCCTCAACGGAGGGGACTACGGGCGGCGTCGAAGATGGCAAACGCAGTTGCGCGGCGGCGGAGACAACATGTTCAGCTAAGAGGAGGCTGGTGGTGCCGGAGAAGGAAGGGAGGAGGCTGGCCGCGATGGAGAGGAAGGTAGCAGGCTAGCCGCGGCAGAGAAGGAAGGGAAGAGGAGGCCATGGCGGAGAAGGCAGGGAGGAGGCTGGCCACGGTGGAGAAGCCGGGGAGGAGTCACGCAGCCACGGAGATGGGGAGGAGTCGCGCCGCCACGAAGATGGGGAGGAGTCGGAGTCGTGCGGCAGGGAAGGGTGGATCTTGGGTGGATAAACAACGATATTAAAATGACATTTAATCCAAACACAGTTTTTGTGAAATTAACACAGTCATGGATATCATGGTGTCGTAGGGTCATAAACTCTATTGTATAGACTTAAATATACACCATAAACAAGCGGCCGCATATACAAACTTTAATATAATATTCGAGTAAATATAATGGTGTTACACCACGTTCTTGTTGAAATGTACATCTAAGATGCGTTCTTCTTGAAATGTACATCTAACTTGTACAGGTGATTTTACATTTGGCATTTATTGTGTATATAACATCTCCGTGTAGAGTCTGATAAATAAACCATTTAAAAGTACTTACGAACAACAACAAATATGGCATTAGTGAAATAATATTTGTACAATATAAATTGAATTAAAAATGCACTATACGTGTTAATAATCTTCCATTACCTCGCCTATAGCGTTAGAACCTCCTTAAATACAATATTTTTCATGAAAGTTCCATCCACTGAGGTCTTCTTATCCTTACCTTTTTTACTTGATGCATTCTTATTATTTTTCCCCTCCGCATTCTTTTTAGCATTTTTCTTCTCCATCTTTTTGGCCTCCTCCTCTTGTGCATCCACGTCAGGCGGGAGGGCAAGGATCTTGATATTTGCTCTTGACGTGGCTCTAGACATCGCAACATACAACTGACCGTGAGAGGACACTGGTGCGGGCAGATACACACCCACGTTCGGGATAGTTTGGCCCTGTGATTGTTAACCGTCATGGCGAAGCTCAGCCTGATAGGAAACTGCTTCCTCTTAAACTGAAACCGGAACATCTCGTCATTAGATGGACGTAGCGGTATTCTAGGAAGGAATACCCGCTTCCCAGCATGCTGACCCGCCACGATTTCCACGTCGATTGTATTTCTTCAGAACCCCCGCACCAGCATCCTTGTACCGTTGCATAGCCCATTGGCAGGATCAATATTCCTAAGCAATATGACAGGACACCCGAGCTTGAGCTTCAAGACGTGTGGAGGCAGCCCGTTGGGGGTAAGACTGTTAAGGAACTCCGCTGGATAGTAGTTATGTGGATCATCTACTGCGGAGTCAAAACTGTGATACACCATCTCGCCATCCTGGAACATATCAATCATTTTCATATTGATCATGTCCACCCAATCATTACATGTAGATAAAATCGCTCTCATCATGGTGATGTAGTCTTTGTCCGCCATGTTTGCATTTAGATCTAGAGAGATGGTGTCGATCAATGTATGAAGATCCTTCTCAGCATCGCCAGAGTATGGGACACAGATCTCGTCTGGAATCTATACATCGCCATCTCCGTTAACCTCTTCCGTTCCATCACCAATGCGCAACAGATAATCTGCAAACCACGGGTCACTCTGAGCCCTCATGTTGCAGACGAGCTTTAGGTGGTGCATGGATTCCCAAAGATACGACCTTCGTAGAGAAGCCCCAACTATTTGAGCCCTGGATCCTTTCCGCACAACAGGGAGGACCTGTCTGAAATCCCCGCCAAAGACAATAGTCTTCCCACCAAACGGTAGGTCTGACCGGCCCATTATATCCCGTAGGCTGTTGTCTAGTGCTTTCACGTTTTGCCTCTTTGTCATAGATGCCTCGTCCCAAATTATGAGAGCTGTTTGTTGTAGCAACTTGGTAGTACCACTTTGTTTTGTGAAGCTGCAGCAACCGCCAACAGAGAGGGGTAACTTAAAACACGAGTGGGTAGTCCTCCCGCCTGGCATTATGAACGCCTGCGACTCGGATGTAGCTGTAGCCACGGCAAGCTTGTCCTGGCTACGTAGTTTTGCAAGAAGTGCCCTATATAAAAGGTCTTTCCCGTCCCCCGCCAGGTCAATCCAAAAGGACAACCCATCTTTTTTGCTGTGGACAACGGCCATTATCTCGTTGTAGGTAGACCTTTGCTCCTTAAAAGAAGAAAACCAGGGTACCGTGCTTCATTTCTGAGAAATCAGTGCAAAAGAAAACCAGGGTACCGTGCTTCAAACAGAGATCATACATCACCAAATAGACTCAGCTTTAGTGCAGTCTCAGTTTTGCTCTAACAATGCACATCGTCAGCTGCAGTTAGTGATTACATTTTGCCTGAGTACGTGATCAAAGTTTGGTTCAATTTAATTTAGCCTGAGTGCGTGATCAAAGTATTGCACACCATCAGCTGCAGTTAGCTTCCTGTAACATTCCACGCTCTATTTTCTTTTAAGCTAGCAATAACTTCAAAATGTGTTTCCTCAACATCAAAATGCGTGAGTGCGTGATTGTGCCTAGCCAATGACCGAGACAGTTTAGGAGAAGCATATAGATTTGGTGTTCTGCTCTCCAAAAGTTCTGTCGTGCAATACTTTTTAGGTCCTGTTTGGTTTCTCACGAATTGAGACCAATTAGAAAGAAATCTAATAATGAAATGGAAAATACTTCCTAAATATTGGTTTCAAATCATGAGATTCAGTTAGGCATGCATGCGAGAGAAAACTAAGAGGTATGGGAAGAGACAGCACTAAGGAAAAAATAAAGTACACTTTAGCTATGTGAATCAGCGACATTGAACAACAAGAAAGACAGTGATTCACCAATGATTTATCTTTGTTAACACTGAAATTTGGTAAGCCCGGATGACTGGTCGGCCAGTGCAAGATGCTAATAAGAGGCATTCGGTAGGGAGGCATTCGGTGCAAAACCCGTGCGATACGTGGTATTCGGCAAAGCTACAGTATTCAGGAAGCTGTCAATGCGGTCGGGAACCCATCACCATTCGGCTGAGTCAAGGATTCGGTAAGGCTTCGTGCAGTCGGTTATCAGAGGTGATTCGGCAAGCTGATTGGCGTTGTGGCAAGCTACCCGAAGAGGAAGGGCCCACGGTGTACACGTCATAATGACTCCAAAAAGGCTTGGAGTCCAAGTTATCCTTTAAGATAGGTTTTCTTCTTTGTAATCGTAGTCTATTAGGACTCTTGTCACGTCCAGGGTATAAATAATGACCCTCGACCATTGTAAGAAAGACTTCACAATCAATACAAACAAACCGGCCCCGTGCCACCTTCGAGTCCAAGTCGTGTCGTCGAGTTGCTTCGAGAGGAACCATCGATCCGTCAACCTCCGTAAGTACCGGCAACCTTGCATCATGTCTAGTATCATCCGGTGGATTTAGATTATGTGCAAGTAGTCTTGTTACCATGCTTAGTATCATCCGGTGGATTTAAGTTCGGAGCAAGAGGGTTCTCTGTTAGATCATGAGTCGTGGCGGGCTAAGGTCTAGCTCGGAGCTAGTTATCGGCTCTATTAGATTTGGCAAGATCTAATAGATTCATTAAGTTATCACGTGTTGCATGCTTTTATATTTATTTTATATGTTTGCACACACTCTTTTGCCCAATTTAGATTGATAAGGCTCGGCTTCATAGCTTTCATAGATCTGTTTGTCCATTAATGCTTTTATGTTCATCTTGTCGCGACAAATAGATCTCATGTTTATTATAGCCGAGCTAAGATCGATCTAAATTGTTACATTTTGCGGGTTCATGCACGTTAGATGTAGAATTAGCCTTGACAAGACCGAGTACCATGCGGTAGATGCAGGTCTTTGGGTTACTCTAGAGCTAGTCATCCGGTGGACTAGAGATCGGTTTAATCTGATAGGTTTTTCTTTACGTCTTACTTGTTTGTTCCTTCTCCATGGACCCTGATTTGGTAAGCTTGCCGAATACGGTTACGCTTTAACGAGTAACAAGTATTTATAGATCTATCCGGATATATGTATGCTTTTAGCTTTTTATGATTAGATTGTATCATGCGGTAGATTAATCTAGTTGTAAAGAGTGGTTTAGATCCATAACAAGTTCTATCATGCGGTGAATTAACTTGTTAGGGTTTACGCTAGACGGGTTTAGGAAAACTAGACGTGCGGCAGACTAGTTGGAATAGCCTATGCATGTGTTATTTAGATTAGATTTATATTTATGAATTACCTGTTTATAATTATCATGTTGACAGTGGTATTGATCTATGTTATATGCTTTTCAATCTTATATGTTGATGATTAGTTTTCACTTGTTCAAACATGCATCTTTATATCCATTCGGCAACCTGTATTTATATTCTTTATTTTTATATTAGCCGAATGCATCTCTAAACCTGTTGGGCGCACGGCTTCTATAGCTGTATGTCGCCGTAAAAGTGGCTTCAGGGGCCGTATATATGGAACTGTCTAGGTCTCACCAGCACGTTCTGCTCTCATGGTTTTATTCCTTGTTAGTTTCAGGTCAAACCGACCGGCACGCCTCGGAATCAAGACGCTGGGGCACCCGTTTGGCGGCTAGCTCATCCGGCTTGCTATGTGTGTGGGGCACAAAGTGCTCTTTTTGTGTCAACAATCTTTGGCTCAAAAAAACAATAAAGTTGGTCAGCTAGGAAATAAAGTCAAGCAAATCATGTGCTCGTCGGCCCAAGATCGCGGAGCGCACGACGGGAATCTTGGCCCAAGACGCCCACCATGGACGAGGGATCCGACGGCAGCCCCCATGGGGATAGGCGATGGTGCCATGGTCGATTCTATGGTGACTCAGATTGGATGGGATGCGACCCGAGAGCATGTCGGGCGGGAAGCCTCGCGGCGATGACGACAGAAATCAGCAAGGAAAAAAGAAGGCTGGATACATACGTGTTTCATGAAGGATCGGGGAAGGGGACGTCGCTTTGCCTCCGCCGCCGCGACGCCGCCACCGGGATGCCATGCCGCCAAGATGTCGCGGCCGCCTCCGCCGCCGGGATGCCGCGCCGCCAAGACGCCGCTACGCCTCCCCACCGCCGACGCGTCGTGCCGCCTCCGCCGCCCGGGATGTCGCGCCGCCTCTCCATCGCCGGGATGCCACGCCGCAAACCACTGGGGGCGCCAATGCTTGAGTCGTGGGGACACGCCCAGCCTGCACGCCGATGATGGAGGGCGGCGAGGAATCACGGAATGGAGGGGAGCGATGGCGCAGAGGAGATCGACTTCGCCGAGACCGAGGTTGCATGAGGAAGGGAAGCAGGACGGCGTCTCCGGGCCCCGTCCGTGATGTTTCCTTCCTTGTAGCGTGGTGACCGCGCGTGATGTTTCCTAACTTGTAGCGTGGTGGCGCGGCTTTCCTTTTTTTTGGTCGGTCGCAAGGGCGGGATCGCAAGGGGTGGAGGGTGGATAGAGCCAAAGCGAAAGTCGCACTCAAAAAGAAGCCTTAGTTTTGTTCTTTTTAGTTGTGGGAGATATTGTATTAGTTCGAAGGTGTAGAATTGAAAGTTTTGCAGTTCACAAATGCCATATCCCCACTGTAACATAAACGGCTTAGGCGTTGATGACAGACATTCAATCAGTGGCTTCTAAGGAGGTGTTAAGTAAAGTGAACTATATACAAGGTGTGCACGTTTATAACCATACAAAGAGAAACCATGGTGTACCTTTCATGTGTCAGCTGGAAAATGAATAGGATGGTTAGGATTTTGAAAACTAGTCCATCAACCCGTGCTCCCGCACGGGTTAGATTCTTAAGTTGCAGCTATTTTTTTTTAAACTTAAGCAGTTGGAATATAAAATAGATTTGTTTTAATTGGCATGCATTTTTTTATTTAAGCACATCAGGCATGGTAGTAACCACTTCTCCATCGTCGATTTGCAGGCCCTGAAACTATAAATAGACAATATTGCTTTGCACACAATGCAAATAGAATAGACAATGTGTTGTACTTGAGTATACCTTTGCAGCCAATCTTTCTCCAGCCTTTATGCCTTCTTCTACAATTGATACTTTCTTGGCAAAAGTTCCATCACTATCTGAAAATCCATCAATGTATGCATCTTCACTCTTTTTAGTTTCCATACAATATTCACCTGAGGTATCTTCTGCTTCCTTTAATTTAAAATAGCAAAAAGAACTAAGGTCATTTTAATCACATCGATACATTGAATTTAAGTCAAATAAAAGGTTATTAAAAAATGGAATACAATTAGTTATAACGCTTCAGAAGTGTTACCTTTTTAATATTTTCCACGTATGTTCTTGAACTACTTTTTTATTTTGGCAAAAACAGTCTTGAAACGGTGTAATCCGGTCTCAAACTTGTGAAGTTGTAGTCCGTCAGTCTAAACTGAAAAATTAGTGTTTGGCCACATATTTCCTGGATCTGCTTTGGTACCTCTTTAATGTCGACTGAGTTGATCAACGAATCTGCTGATTCACTAATTAGCATTTGTGCTTCCTTTTCAAAAAAAGTACGCAAGAGGCGATTGATGTTGGATCTGTTATTTCCAGCTTAATCTTGTATCTGTAAACACAATTTTTTTGTTAGTTCTAAACAAATACTATATAGCATTGGAACTGGCTAAGTAATTTACCGTGCTTTAGGTTCAGCTTCCTTGTCACATTTACTGCAATAGTAGTGATCAAACTTTTTCTCGAAGTTGTTTCTTACAATCACCTCTACTACATGAGATGTAGTACCAGCCAAATTTTGCGATAATTGAACTTATCGTGGCTTCAACAGTAAATATTTTATCATGTAAACACATATAAATATCATTCATGTAAATGTAAGCCTTTGAAAAGTATTGTATTAATCAAACATATGCGTACATGATTTGATGAGTCATACAAAATAAAACCTAATTCTTCTGGAGTTATTCTATTGTATTGCATTTGGTCCTCCCATGTTCCTTTTAAATGGTCATCAACATGGATCTCATTGATTGTAATACCACTTTCGATGATAAGCTTTTTTCATTCAAAGAAATTTAACCATGTTAGAGTGTAAGCTACAGATATAAATAAAATGTGTTATTTAATTTGTTTTACCTATTACGTGCATCCATAGCTTTAGGAATTGGTAAATCTACAAAGACTTGTGTTGCATTGGTTGATGACAAAGAATATTCTGCAAATACCAATTTATTTTATATTTTTGGAGGCTTGTTGAATTGAAAAAAAAATATGAATGAATTATTGGCGTTAAATGAATACTTACTGCCAATTTTTTTCACAGTCGTAGATGTTATTGCGATGATATGGGATTTTGCCCTCTCATCTATTTGCTCAACTTTGGCCCCCAAAAACGAACCTTAACTTCTTGTCCACTGCAAATAAAAAGTCAAAAAACAATATAATTTAAGATGTGTGGAAACATTAGGAAAAATAATAATAGCAATACCATGCATATAAACATGTAAAGAATATCTTACTTGACCAGGAGTACAATATCACGGATTTTGGCCACTCCGAAGTATGTCCTAGTTTCTTCTACGGGTCCAATGTGTGCTGCAACTCCTATGATATCTATATGATACATTTAAATGAGTTCTTATGAAATATTAATCAAATCCTAGGAATATAATAAAAAATAATGCTAGTAGAGTAGCTTACCTGAGAGGTACATGTCCATATTTACTCTATCGGAAAGCATGTCTATACTGAAGAATTGAAAACTATACTTTGGAATGTCTTCGTATCTTTGATCCTCTTTATATTAGTTGTGGGTAAGAAGTTGAGCACCTTATCATTCTCTACTGACCGATATTTCTGCGTGGCTGTTGTAACTCTAGCATTTGTAATGATGTAAACTTTTCCTTCTATGATCAACAGCTTAAATTTTTCCATACATGTCTTATTGATAACTACATGCATTTTAGTCCCCTATTTTTTTTATGATTAGTATGTAAACCGGAAGAAATCTAAGGTCATTAGAAATAAAAAAAAATTGTACCTGATGGTCAATAAGGATCATATCAAGACTGATTTGCTCACCACTACTGAGCAAGATTCCATCCCATATTCTAGTGACACAGGCTTTGGTTTTCCACAATTCCTTCTCAGGTCTAATCTCACTTAAGGTTTTGGTGACAATTGCAACTTGTAAATTGAAAGAAAATAATAAGGCCATTAATAAATTTTTTTTTTTTTTTTTTTTGAGATTGCACATTATAACGCAGACTTTCAACACGCACGCACACTCATCCCTATGAACACACGTACACGCAAACCCTACCCCTATGAGCACCTTCGAAGGACTGAGCCGGCAAATCTTGAAGTTCACGAAGTCACCATAGGCGCCTCGCTGTCGACGGGGACGTCGCCTACCACTTAATGCATAGCGCCGGAAAATCCTGAAATAAATCCAGGATAAAGTGTCGCAAATATTTTTAGTGTACGTAGTAAGAGATAGAGATTAGATCAAAAAGGATTTTATTGAGTAAAATTTAAGGGCAGTCTGCAATTGTGTACCTTCAATTATTGGAAGATGATTGCGTCGTAGTTGACAAATATATAAAGGATGGAAAAAAAAAAATAAACAGGGAATAGATCAGCTGGATGCTTGATTATGCTGTGTTCAAAAAAACATAAAATTTAAGGCCAGTACGCTGTGTTCAAAAAAAACATAAAATTTAAGGCTAGTACCTTTAGTTATTCGAAGATGAAGAGAGACGAACGTGAGTAGATGGACTAGATGGCTTTCTATTTGTGCGTTGTTGACAAAACGGCAAACAACGGCAAACGTGTATCTATTTATAGTAATAAAAGGCAGCCAGGTAGGTAGATAGATGCGTAAGCAACCTTGAGAGTTGATAGCTAGATTGGCTTTGACGGATATTCTCGTATATATATATATATATTAAATTGCTGTAAAAAAGATGTCGTCAAAAATAAATATTAAAGGTTAATCGATTGGCTTCAAGGGATATTTTTGGTATATATATTCAATTAAATGCACGGTGCAGTTGTTGGTTAATTAATAATAAAAAAATCTAATATGTGCATAAATTAGATCCGACGGGAAAATAAATATTAAATGTTGATCGATTGGCTTTAAGGGATATTGATTGGTTTCAAGGGATATTCTCGGTATATATATTCAATTAAATGCACGGTGGAGTTGTTGGTTAATTAATAATAAAATATCTAATATGTTCATAAAATAGATCCGACGGGATTGGATGAGAGAGAAACAATATAATCAGTTTTTTTCTTTTCAATGATTGATACGTGACGTTGTCGGTTTTCATTAATTAAGACAAATGTTGGTTTTTCATTAATTAAGACAAATGTTATGATTTATAATGGCAAAGTCTGGTAATTAATGTATAAGTTTAGGGAGTTATTTTAGGGTATTTTCATAATGGCAATGGTGGGTAATTTTTGAAATAAACTACAATAGATCCAATGGCCATTATCGGCGATGATGATTAGTGTCTACCAAATCAAAGGCCAGATGTTTCTAATTATTGTGAGAATTTCTAGCATTTTTCTATTTTTTCGTGCATCCGGTGAGGATTAACGTGAAGCCTTCATTGGAGCCTCCAATTAGTAATAGTAAGATACATTTCTTCCATGTGTTAGTTGAAAAATGCATAGGATGGTTAGGATTTTGAAAATACACATTTTTTCATGTGTTAGATGAAAAATGCATATGATTGTGTGGATTTTGAAACACGTAATGGATTGTAGTCAACACACGGGTCCTGTACTCCCACACAAGACGACAGTAAACACTGAAGAACACAAACGGATGGAGCCTGTATCTTCTCCATATATCAAATCACACACAATTTATTCCATTTTATTTGAGGATCACATTATTACATTACATTATATAAAAACTTAAAAAAACCCATTAAAAAGCTTATTATGTTATTAGGTGATAAACCGGGTGGATTGGAAGCTTCTCTATTTAGCTGCTGCTGATGTAGTGGTTGATCTTATCGTAGTACCTATCCCAGATCATGAGTCCTCCATAATTCGGCACCTTCTGCGCGAACTGCAGCACGTTGTAGTAGAGGTCCTTCTGGAACATGTAGGCGTCCTTGTCGGCCTCCGGCGACGCGACGACGCCGACGAACACGCGGCTGGCCGGTACGCCGCGGCCCACGTCTCCCACGCCTCCCTATCGGACCACGTGCACTTGAGGTCGCCGTAGAGGCGGACGTGCACGCTGAGAAGAGACCCGTCGCCGGCGCCGCCGCCATGCCCGCGACGCCTCCGGTATGTGCACCGCACCGTCGCCGTCCGCGTCACGCCGAGCCGCCCCGCGGTAGTGACTGTTGTAGGCGTAGAGGACCCTGGCCAGCCTCGTCGTAGTGGTCCTCGCCGGTGGTGGTTGTGGATTGGTTGGTGTTGTCGATGTAGAAGTCGACGCCGTCGAGTGCCGCGTCGGCGAACGGGCGGTGGAGGCCGGGGCGCGAGCCGCCGAGGTAGGCGTCCCTGCAGGTAGGTTGCGAGGGTCTGCCGCGGACTGCGTGGATGGGAGGGAGTAGGGAGGTGGAGGAGGAGGAGGAGGGACCGCCGATGGAGAGGAGCACGAGGATGCCTTTGGACTGGCAGTGCTTGATGTCGTCGCCGACGCCGGCGAGCGGGTGGCCTGACAGGTCGAGCGTGTAGGTGCCGTGGTCGAAGGTGTGGAGGAAGGAGATGAGGATGGTGGTGTAGGTGCCGGTGTCGCAGGCCTCGCGGAGTGTGCCCTCGGCCTTGTTACGGCCCCAGAAGACGGCGATGTCGCCGGGGCCGGTGGTGGCGGCTAGCGTGCCGCCGACGGATGACAGTAGGGAGAGGACGACGGCGAGGGATAGGGCGAGGAGGAGGATGCATGGTTGACGCCGAGTGAACGCCATTGTTGGGTGGTGGACGTGTGTGATGGGTGAAGATTGCGAGCGAGCAGCACGTGTATTTATGCATGGATTGGAGTTGTTGGTTGAAGACGAGAGCTGATCATATCATCGACACGTTAGTGTTGTAGTCACACATGTTTTGGTTCTTCTGCGTTGAGATGATATTATAGTTTATATATACTATATAATAAAATGGATTTGCAGAAGCATGGTGAGTGAGAGAGTGGAGGACAGACAGCAGTGGAGAATGAAGCGCAGATGAGCATGCTGACCCATGTGTGAGTGTACGTGAAGATGTGTCGGTGATCGTGACGCTGACCAAGTTAGGCGGCGCCGGCACGGTTTGACTTTGACTTTGACCCATGCGGCGGCCAGCAGCCGGGCTATGATATGATGATATGATATGCAGCAGACAGCCTGGAAACAGAAGCATGCATTTCCGGCCGACCGGTGTGGGTGTGGCTTTGTTGAATCTGTGTGTGTGCCATTATTGTAACGTACGAGAAGGTTGGGTTGTCATGCTCAAGCTTAAGTGATTCATGACACACAATACATTAAGCGACTTACTAATCAACGCTTGTCCCAAATCATGGTTAATGAAGCTTAAGTTTTTTTTTTTTTTTTTTTTTTTTTTTTTTTTTTGAGGGGATCATTTTTTAAGTTTTTTTTTTTTTGAGAATGACACAAGTACAACGCAGACGCTCACAACACGCACGCGCACACTCACCCCTATGAACACACGCACGCAAACCCTACCCCTATGAGCACCTCCGAAGGACCGAGCAGCCCCGGCAGATCTGGAGATTCTCGGTCACCACAGCGCCTTCGGCCGCCGACGGAACGCCGCTACCACTTAATGCACAACGCGGGTAAATCCTGGGAAAATCCCAAGAAAGGTGCGAGCACCAGGATTTGAACCCCTGGTGGCAAGCGCCCCACCTGGACCGTCCCTACCATTGGACTACAAGCCAATTCACATCATAATGCTTAAGTGAACCGGGGCTCACCTTGTCGTAGTAACCGGGCCTCCATACTAGCTTTGGCAACTTCTACTACGACGCGTGCGTGAAGGCGAGTTGGGCCAGGGGCGCGAGTCAGGCCGAGGCGGAAGGGGCGAGAGCGGGCTTGCACCCGAGATTGGGCCAGAGGGAGGCAGCTGGGCGGGCTGGGCCGCTTGGCTTCTGCTGGGCCAAAGGGGAAAGGCACAGGTGGGCTGCGGGAAGGGACGGAGGGGAAATGGTGGGTTGGATTTGGTGGGAGAGAAAAGCAGAGATGACTTTTTCCATTCATGAATTTCGATTCTGCTCAAATCTTTTTTTAATGAAATTCGACTTCAAGGAATTTATGAGAGAGATTTTTAAAAAGGGAAGTTGAGACGAGTCGGAAAGGGAATTTGAGGGGAATTCTTAAGAGCTTGAGAGATACTCGAGAGGAACTGAGATGGATTCTGTGAATTTGACAAGAGATGTTACAGATTTGAGCACACTCCAAACTCAAAACAAAAAGCCCGACTCAAAACCGATTCACGGACACACGCACACTCATACAAACAAGTTTACATGAATGTAACGTTCTATTAACAACTCCCCTAGGTTTGACTTATGTTGACCTGGCGGCTACATGGCTTGATTTTTTTGGTTTGCACAAAAACCTGGGACGTTACAAGTAGGTGGCCCGCTGGACATCTGTTTTTCTTTTCCAAGCTTTCAAAATTTTGTTCTGGGGGCTTGTTTGAGAGCCCTCCTGGAGATGCTCAGTCTAAATTTATCATCTGAGAAATTAATGAAAGAGTCCTTATAAGGTTTGGACTGCTTTCTTTATAAGCAAACTGTCACATTTTCTAACAAATTCTGATATATTCTGGAGTATATCTATGCAAACCATTTATTCATGTCGCTGCTTTTTTTAAAACTTTCCTATGGATCTCCTCGGATGTCATGGGGTTTGAAGAGCGGTGGTGGCCCATCCCACGCGCCGAAGAGGCGGCCAGGGGTCAACTAGGGTTGGGTCCCTGGCTCGCGTAGCTTGTCGTTGGGCCGCTGAACTGGGTGCATAACAGCTCACTTGTTTTTTTTTTTTCTTAAGTCAGATCTTTCTAACTTCAATGCGAATTGGCTTGTAGTCCAATGGTAGGACGGTCCAGTGGGACGCTACCCACCAGGGTTCAAATCCTGGTGCTCGCACCTTTTCCTGGGATTTTCCCAGAATTTCCGGCGTTATGCATTAAGTGGTAAGCGACGTTCGCCGACGACGAGGTGCCAATGGTGACTTCGAGAATCTCCAGATCTGCCGGGTGCTCGGTCGCCCGGAGGTGCTCATAGGGGTAGGGTTTGCGTCACGTGTGTTCATAGGGGTGAGTGTGTGCGTGCGTGTTGTGAGTGTCTGCGTTGTACTGTGTCATTCTCAAAAAAAAAAAAAAAAAAAAAAAAGATCTTTCTAACTTCAATAAATATTTTAGAGAAAGCACGTATATTAACATTTATACGCCGAAATACATATGCTTTTTTAATGTACTGTATGCAATTGGTGCTATAGGTGTCGTTGCATTTTTTATAAACTTGATTACCCTGTAATTTAAAATGGAGGGAATATATGACATGTTTTGCAGTAGTGCTTGCAATGTCCTCATCTCTGTAATAATCTTGTCCTGTGATCGAGCTTTATATAATGGAGGGAATATACGAAGATACGCTGCAGTTCACAGAAAAGTCCACCGACGTCCGAAGTGACGAAGCAGCGACGAACGCGTATGCATGCGCCGTGCCAACGCAGAAGTGCGTAACAAAGCCAGCTGAGGTGGCTACTGTCGATGTGAGTACGAGTGCCACACCCAAAGCACTAGAGAGTGCAGGTTACAAAGTGACCCAAGAACGTAGCAAATAACTATAACACATCTTTGCGATAAGGAATTGCAAGGTTTTTGGACAAAATCTACAAAGAATAACTATTGCGGTTAAGTGACCAAGAACGGTAAATTTCCAATCAAACTAACAACCGAATTGTCGAAACTCTCGTCTAGCACGGACCAGTGAAGGCGAAGACATCGACGGGTTGCTCTAGTCAACTAGTAAGCAAATGGCACAACCCTTGATCTTTGGATGAAGAGAGGAGAATCATAGTAGTGTGTTGAAATAGATCAGAGTAAGTAAAATTGATTTATGATGTGGTCAATTGTCGTCTACTCGGCTACTCCCCTTCATATGGGAGATCAGAATCCCTTGCAAATCTCATCAAAACACATCTATCCATACTGGACACAAAAAAAAAACTTACATGGGCCGGTTTGACTGCCTAGCCTGGCAGGCCGAAACTTCGCGGGTATATTTTTCGATTCTCTCAATGAGAGGAATATAATAGTAAAAGTTTATTTTAAGGAGTTGAAAAAAACTGGCCTAGGTCGGTATGAAAACCGGCTTAGGCCAGCTTCTTGTCGTTGACGCGAAATCTTCCTTGAAATTACATTTTGCTTCATCTAGATTTTAAATTGGATGATTTATTTATGTTCTTTTATCATGTCAATGCGAGAAACAAAATTGCTAGGGTCCATTGTACATTTTGACAAAGTTAGGCAACGTACTGACTTAGTCCTGTTTCAATGGGCCCATCTTAGATCACCTCCTTTTGACAATTTTGGTTGTTAACAGCTACATCAGAAGCTGTAATGAACCAAACTTCGCACAAAGCAAAAGGAAGCGTTTCCATTTTTAGAGCCTAGCAAAATATCAATGGCTTAAACAAAGAGAATGCTAGCTGTAGCAATGCTATTTTGGAGATTTATATCCTCTAGATTGCAAATAGCAGGAATTTAAAGCTTTAGTAGCTACAAAAGTGTACTGCACAAAAAATTTATCTCTAGTTTAACCTTTCTGTGCAACTACAGTAATGTCATTGATCACTACTCCTTTAGTAACATTGAAACTGTATGTTATGCTTAAAACACGTTTTTTTTCATCTTATTACTCCCTTGTATTGAATCTCTATAAGTTTGCCTATTAACTCATTGTGGTTAATTAATGCACATTAGTGTTTGATTGCAGTAGTGGGCATTCCCGTGATGATGCTTGATAGTGTTGGCAGTTGATGTCAGTTCAGAGTGGCTGGGGCCATCATGATTAAAAGTAGATTAACCAAAAGAGAAGGAATCCAAAAAGGCAACCATCTAGTTGATGTCAGTTCAGAGTGGCAGGGCCTTCATGATTAACCAAAAGAGAAGGAATCCAAAAGGCAACCATCTAAATGTAAGTAATTGCAGGGCTTAAAAGCAACAACGCTTCACAAGACAGAGATGCAGAAATTCAGGACAGTTAAGGGAGTAACTGAAAACAGCCAGTAAAAGTAACTGCTACAAGAAAACTATGTGCACCTTTTCTCCTTAGATGAATAAATAAAATCGTCATACTACATAAAACAGGAATCCGAAGTTGAGATCTAGATCTGGCCGAAGAAATCCATTTGATTGAACCACTTTTTTTATTCAAAAGTATCAACTGATTTCCAGAAATTCTCAGGGCAGCAACTGATGAAACTGATAACCTTAGGTGCAGCCACAAGCAACTAAAGGTAGCATTATATATTTTTTTTGACGCAAAATATAAACTTCTTGCAACACTCATCTAGAGCTATATGGCCTATAAATAGGCCTATACAGTCCTACAGCTTTTGCCAAGCAACAAGTCCTACATTCAAAACCATACTAGTCTTGTGACCACTTAGTTCAAGGATATGGCAGGAGATGGTACCTCCAAGAAGGTCTCATCACTGCTTGAGAAGGAAGGTGCTTCCAATGAAGACCTAATTGCCATGTGGAAAGAAGCAGAGGAAGCCAACTCTACGGTAAGTGGCAACGCTGCAACGGTGCTTGATGCGTTACGTTTACATAATATGCATTCCATTTTTGTAAGTAGCGTTCACGTGCTAAGTCGAAACGGATGAGATCGATAACGAACCTCATCTCTATTCTTTCCAGCACGTGTTCGACAAAAACTAGGCAGTTTATATACTTGATACCTATGATTTCATTCATTGACAGATGAACAAGATGGGAGCATTGGTTTCTATAGAATACATATCACAAAAGAGGACCACACTGGCCAGCAAGGTGAAAGCAACAATTAGTAAAGTCGGCAAGGTGAGAATACAGAAGCTTTTTATCCTAGTTCCATAGAGTGTTATTATCATATATGATATGTCATGTAACAAATCATGCCACTTGATGATCTACCATATTGCAGATGCTGAGGAAAGCTAAGCCCAGGAAGAAGAGAACTACGATGTATCCAATCGTAGCCTCTACACTCAAATTTCATAAAGATGATGACGTGGATCCTGCAGCTGCTGGATCTGCAAGCAGGAGCTGAATAAGAAAGAGATGGAGAGAATTATCATGAATGCACCTCATAGCAAGAGCGTGCACCTTAGTTATCTATTAATTTGCTAGTACCTATTGCCATCTCAAGCTATCTGTTTTTCTATGTTGTGTCATCATGTCAGTCTGCTATTATGTTGTACTCCTTGGTGCAAAATGATTTATCATATAACAATCTGCTATTGAGCTATGAATCAGTCAGTTATTGAGTTATCATTGCACGTTGTCATCCTTCTTGTCCTTATTATAAGCCCACCAGTGAATGAGCTATGAGTCCCTAGGGTTTGAGAACAAATGCTTCAAGTGATAAATCTGTGATATGTACCATAACCAGGGCAGGTATTCTTGTTTTTTTGTCACTACCATCTACTGCTAAGGTAGTGTTTTCATCATCATGATGCTAAGAAGCACATTTTTTTTACTATAATGTTCTTTCTCATCTTCCTCGTTTTAGGACCATTGTCTTCCTCACTATAATTTTCGTTCCTTTTGTATATATCAACTAGCTAGCACGATAGTTTGGACACTGCGTCGCTTTTAAGCGCACACCACAAAATATGATATAATGGTTGGGACACACATGTGTACTTTCGACACCCATCGTCAATGGACTAATAAGCTTATTTTTTTGAATAAGGACTAATAAGCTTATTCGCTAGTTACACGCTGCCGGCATAGAGTTTAGTTTTGGAAGGACACCAGACAACAGAAGCAATAAGTCACTGGAGCTACCTCGGGCATAGAGAATGATGTTATTAGAGAAAACCACATGATATAAAGCAACTCATTGAAAAAAAAAGATTAACTGGTAACCAGCTCAGCTCAGTGTCAGTAATTCAACAAGGCTCCGGAAGACAAAGAAGCAAATATTGAGGACTTTAAGGGAGTAACTGAAAACAGCCATTAAAAGTAACTGCAACAAGAAAATTATGTGCACCTTTTGTCCTTAAACTACGGAAAAAGACCATACTAAAGAAAACCGGATTCTATAAGATGAGATCTGGTGAAGAAATCCATGTGAATCTCGTATTCAAATATGTATGAACTGCCTCCAGAAAACCTGAATAGCAACTGAAGAAACTGATGGCATTATTAGGGGCAGCCACAAGTAATGAAATGTACGATGGCTTCCTTTTTCTTGCAAAAAAACATATACTTCAAGCAAGGTATTGCTTTTCAAGAACCACTTGGCCTATAAATAGGCCTAACCAATTCCACAGTCTTCCCAAAGCAAGAAGCCCTACATTCAAGACAATACTAGTTTTTGGTAACTTAGTACATGGATATGGCACAAGATGGTATGTCCAAGAAGGTTTCATCACTTCCTGAGAAGAAAGATGCTGCCAATGAAGACCCAATTGCAATAAGGAAAGAAGGAGAGGAAAACAACTCCGCGGTAAGTGGCATCGCTGAAATGGTCCTTGATGCGTTACGTTTACATAATTTGCATTCCATTTTTTGTAAAGGAGAGGAAAACAAATCCATGGTAAGTGGCATCGCTGAAACGGTCCTTGATGCGTTACGTTTACATAATTTGCATTCCTTTTTTTTTTGTAAAGTAGCGTTGATATGCTAAGTCGAAACGGATGAGGTAACGAACCTCATCGGTATTCTTTCCAGCACGGGTTCGAGAAAATCTATGCAGTTTACTTGTTTGCTATTTATGATGTTGGTCATTGACAGGTGGACAGCATGGAAACATCGGCTTCCCATGGACTGAGGGAGTACATGTCACAAAATAGGACCACACTGGCCAGCAAGGTGAAAGCAAAACTTAAGAAGGTCAGCATATAACAGTCTATTCTCTGCATCATATGAGTCATTCAAACTTTTGATTCTAGTGATACATAGTATTATTTTCATTAATGATATGTCATGTAACAAGTTAAGCCACTTGATCTGCCATATTTGCAGATTCTGGAGAAAGCTAAGCCCAGGAAAAAAGAGAACTACGCTGTATCATCCAATCGTAGGAGCTGTACTCAAATTTCATAAAGATGATGATGTGTATCCTGCAGGTGTTGGACCGCAGCAGCTGCACAACAAAGAGATGTAGAGATTTATCATGAATGCAACAGCTACCTTAGTTATCTATTAATTTGCAAGTAACTATTATCATCTCAAGCTACCTGTGTTTAATTATATTGTGCCATGATGTCTGTCTGCTATTATGCTGTACTGCTTGGTGCAAAATGAGTTAACACATAATCTCCTATTGAAAGAATTGATTGTCCATTATATTGGTTGGTCTTTTGATGCTGGTGTTTTCATTAATTGAAGAAAAAAGCTATATTGCAAGCAACAAAACATGAGAAGATATGATGATTAAAACAATATGACGCTTAGACTAACATGGAAAGGGAGACATCCTCAGTGTGAGAAAGATAAACTATTATAGCAGGAAGAGTTTACAAGTGAGGTGTGTTAAAGCAGATAACTTGAACTAGAACTTCCCTTGAATTTTCTACTTGCCTTTTTTGCATTTTCTAGTATTTCTATGGTTCCATAGATAGTACATCTGAACTGGATTTCACTCAGAAGTAAATTAACTGTGTCACATCAACTATATAATCACAGAAGTGCCAAATCTTGTAGTTGTGTTCACTTCAGTTTATTAATTGGTCTGCCTAGTCAAAACAATCTTGTAATGATGAAAGTTTCCTAGGCTGACAAATCCTTCAAAGCCCAGCCCTATCCTATAAATTTTGCATCAGACATGTTGGTTTCAAGCTCAAGTTATTCCTAAGTGTTGTAATGTTATATGCATTCTTTCACAAATTACTGCAAAATAGACTACAATATCCACATCTGATCCAATGGTTTTGATACAACAATAGTGCAAAATTGCAAAATCCAAAGCATCTGGAACTCTAGATCTTCTACGCTCTAAACAAAAATTCTCAATTGTTCTACCAAGCATTCTGAAAAGTCTGACACAAACTGAAAGTACTCAATCGGCCACCTCCACCGCCAAATCGTGCAAGATCATCTCACCCATCGTATTCCTTTGATTCCATGACTGCTTGTGAAGAGCTGTCGGTCTTCTTGTCCTCTTCTGAGCCCTCGCCGGTAGCTGTCCAGTACCGCTTTGACGGCGAAGAGCACCTTCTCAGGAATGTTGGGGCTGTCCTCATGGTTCGCCAGCAGCGTCTTCCACCGCATCCCCTTCACAGTCCTCTGCACCTTCAGCAGGATCTCAACGTCGTCTCGGAAGATCACGGTTCCTTCCGGACGTACAATTCGGTCCATTTCCAGCAGGATGTCCTCCATTTTGCACCTGCAACAACGAGTTCAGAGTCCATGTTGTCAGGCAGACACGCCACAATTTGCATCATTCAGTACAATAATTGAACACATAATCTGATGTAGCACTATAATTAAACACGAGTTCAGAGTCCATGTTGTCCTAAGCAATAGGACAAATAATGAACAGAATTTGATTCTCACAGCATTCTTATACGAAAAAAAAAGATGAACATATTTTTGTAATTTTGATTTCACCTGTCCTTGTAGAGTGTGAAGATGCCATTGGCATGTATGAGGTCGTATGTTCTTGGGTAAGTTGAGAATGCCTCACACCTGAACAGGAAGAAGAGCAAGAAGTTAATAAACAAATTTATTTGTTCATTAGATCATTGACATGTTAATAACTAATGCTGCATACCAAATATGAAGTTTCATGCAAGGAAAAAAACTATAAGATCACAACCAGAATTTCCATCAAGACTTGTTCAGGGAATGGACGGTAGGTGAAGGCACTGTGATCTGAAGCTCTGAACCTACCAATCGTGGTACATGCCGATGAGCCCCTCTCATACACCACGCCGAGGGTGGAGAGCTCGGCGGCTGTCGGCACGACGTTCATGACCCACGCCTTGGGCGAGAAGATGGCCGCCGCGAACCCGCCCACGCCGGCGTTCATGTCCATGATGTTCCGGTACCGTTCGCTGTTGAGCTTGTAGTTCACCTTCTTGTACGCGGCCACGTGCCGCTCCCACCGCCGGTTCTCCTCCTCGTACGACTCCGCCGTGAAGCCCGGCACGGCGCCGCCCGATATCCGCGGCGGTACGGCCGTCAGCCGCGCCGGGAACGGCTGCAGCTCGGTGTTGGCGCCAGCACCAGCAGCCGGCGGCGGCGTGATGCAAGTCTCCATGTTCTTGTACCAGACTTCGTCGGGGTTGGCGTCGTCGCACGTCCGGACCGGCGGCCTGGCGGCGGCGGGGCACGCCGTGGAGGGGTCGAGGTGCTTCCGCCAGATGCCGATCTCGCGGATCTCCGTGACCTTCTCCCAGCAGAGCATGGCGGCGTACTCCTCGATCTTCTGCTGCTCGGCGGCGAGGTCCGCCTCCGTCCGCTCCCAGGACCTGTAGTTCGTCTTCCAGTTGATCGGCGGGCCGGACAGCACCCAGTAGCCGCCCGGCCGGAGCACGCGGTCGATCTCCATCATGTACCTCCCGCCTGCACGCAACGCAACGCGTCAGAGTTCTCGTCGGAGGCGGCGACGACGACGACGACGTCGACGTCACTCACCGTTGCGGGCCCAGGGATGAGGCACCGGGAGCAGTGCGCCATGTCGAAGGAGCGCGGCGGGAACGGGAGCTTGATGGAGCCCAGGACGCCGATGAACGCCGGCACGCCGCGCTCCAGCGCGAACTGCACCTGCGCCTCGTGCGAGTCCCGCGGCGCGAACGACATGGCGATCACGCCCCGGGCGTCCAGGTACGCGCCCAAGCTCGCCACCTGCACGCACGCACGCACGGACGTCGAGGTCACCGATCAGGAGCGTCGATGAGATCAGCACGACAGGACTACAGGTGCTTACGCCGCATCCGGTGTCGAGGACGGTGCGGACGTGGCCGCCGGCGAAGGGGACGACGGATCCGAGCTGGTCGATGTACTTATCGGCGCCCTGGGGAACTGGGTGCCGCCGCCGGGGAAGCGGAAGACGGCGCCCTCGAACTGGACCCAGTTCTGGACGGCCTTCTCGACGGTGAGGCTCTTGTAGGGCGCGTTGGCGAAGGGCACGTAGTCGCGGCTGCGTGGCCACGGGAACGGCGTCACGTAGCCGGGCGGCGCCGGGACCAGGCACCGCAGGCGGTCGCCGTCGGCGGGGCAGTGCCGCCCCGGTACACCATGTCGTCGCGCGGGAACCTCATGGCGCGGTCCTGGTCGTGGCACGGCGTGTGGTCCGCCAGCGCCGCCGCGCACGGCGCGAACGACGGCGGCGCCGCGTCGGCGCCCAACGGCAGCGACGCCGACGCGTTGCCGTGGTGCGTCTCGAAGCTGAGCCCCGTCGTTGCGGCGGCGAGGACGGACCCGTCGCCGCAGGCCGTCTGCCGGCTCACCGCGGCGGCGATGCGGTCGCCCTTGCCGTAGCCGCTGCGCTGCCACGCGCCGAGCACGTAGAAGAAGCAGCACAGCGCCATGGCCACCACCAGGCTCAGAGGGCTCCGGGCCCCCGAGCTGGCCTTGTTCGCCATTGCCAACCTCGATCGCCTCCCTTGCCGATGCGATCACACCGATCTGCTGTCGTCAACAACGTAATTGGAACACGGATTGAAAATTTGAAACTCGAGTTTCCTCTTGAAATTTTGATCAACAATGTACATTAGTACGATAGATTAATCGGAGTTGAACGAAATGCGAACCTTGATTGCAATGTTAAAGGATGGATACGGTCAATTAATCAACGAAGTGATAAATCTGTATGCTGTCCTTGCATCTGAAATCTGATAGGAGATGTGGAGGTAGAGATCGAGAAGGGAAGAGACAGAGTAACGAGAAGGAGAGAGAACCGGATCTTGGAAGCAGTCAGCGAGAGGGAAGTGGGCCTCAGAAACGGATGGAAACAAAGAAACAAAAAATATTTTTTTGTTTTGAAAATTAGGCGATATATGAATGAATATTTCAATTGGGACTGTCCCAATTTCAGAAATTTGTATATAGTAGAACAAAATGCTCAAATTCTCAATTAGTAGCATTAAAAACCAAAATTAGTTGCATAATTAGCATATGGCACGTGCACATTCGATTTTTATGTTTGCAGTATTCTACATGTGTTTTACTCACACATGTCCTAACCTAAAGTCAGTGGCTTCATTAGCATTTATCATCACTAGAAATGGTATTCCTCCATTAGAGCCTATCCAGGAGTTTTGTATAGCAACTCTCTATTTTTTTTTTTTTTTTTTTTTAGAAAGAGGGAAGTTCCCTCCAACATTTTGATAAAATAGTTTCTTATCTCCACTACTAATAAAACAACTAAAGAATGAACACTTTATGACACAACATTCTAATTAATGTGGGCCCATGGTTCTGTCTGGTGCGATCTCGCACCCCTTCCCCTTGCATGGTCCATGCAATTTGCCCCTATGACTCTTTCTTTATGACAAATTTCACTTGTGCGCACCGCTCGCCCTGCTCCTGTCGGAACTTTTTTTTTTTTTTTTTTTTTTGAAACTCACACGGCTCTATGGCCTTGGATTAATTGACTGGCACTCAGCTAAGTCGCGAAAGCACAAACACTCGATACAAACTCTGGGAGGGATCAGTCCACAAGAGATCTTGACCCAGGTCCCAACTCCACCCCAATAAAGCTAACTCATGAGCACAGGAATTACAAGTTCTTGGAATGGACTCAACAACTAAGGAAGGGAAATTATCATAAACGAACTCTCTAATCTCCTTAAACAGATTACCAGCAATGCCATCATCCCATGTATTCGAAGTAATCGCCTCCTTCAACTGTGTGGAATCAGTTTCCAAGACAGCATGGGAGATCCCGATGTAAACAACAGCTTCTAACGCCTGTTTGCAGGCCATTGTTTCTGCCATTAACGCATCATGCACCGGCCCTAGATTCCCAGCCCCGGCCACGACGGCAGAACCTTCGTAGTCCCTTATGATGAAACCCCAGGTCCCGTTCTTGTTTGCTGATTTGAACCCACCATCAATATTGATCTTGAGACAGTCAACCTCGGGCGGCTTCCAATATTGCAGGGGCTCTGACTGCGGTCTCGACGGACGGCTATCATCTTCCTGGAGACAGTCTTCTTGAAAATTTTGATCGACATTGTACAAAAGCACGATAGATCATTAATCGGAGTTGAACGAATGCGAACCTTGATTGCAATGTTATAGGATGGATTCGGTCAATTAATCAACGAAGTGATAAATCTAAATGCTGTCCTTGCATCTGAAATCTGATAGGAGATGTGGAGGCAGAGATCGAGAAGGGGAGAGACAGAGTAACGAGGAGAGAGAACCGGATCTTGGAAGCAGTCAGCGAGAGGGAAGTGGGCCTCAGAAACGGATGGGACCAAAGCAAAAAAAAAAAAAAAAAAAACATTTTTTTTTGTTTCAAAAATTAGGTGATATATAGATGAATGAATATTCAATTGGGACTGTCCCAATTTCAGAAATTTGTATATAGTAGAACAAAATGCTCAAATTCTCAATTAGTAGCATAAAAAAACCAAACTTAGTTGCATAATTAGCATATGCCACGTGCACATTCGATTTTTATGTTTGCAGTCTTCTAAATGTGTTTTACTCATACATGTCCTAATCTAACGTCAGTGGCTTCATTAGCATTTATCATCACTAGAAATGGTATTCCTTCATTATAGCCTGCTAGGTAGATTTCCGGGCGTTGCCGGGAGTACAGAGGAGAAATCTATGAGTTAAAAATATTACTATCATACTGTTATTCTTTTTTTCTTTTTCCCCTTTTTTCATTCTTTTTTTTACTTTACTCTATACCAACTACCATTAGTGTGATCCACATGTAATTTTATCAAAATATATCCATATGAAATCTTGTTTTGAAGGATTTAATAAAAAAAGAATTCAATAGTGTAATCAGAATTTAATTTGATTTTTTGGTTTGTGAGTTATAATATTTTTTTAGTTAGTTCAAAACAGAGGGGGCCCGCCGCTGGATGCCATGGTTTTATTATTGGGGCTGTTGAGGTGGCATGCTTACATGTTGAGAGAACTCCATAATGGGGGTTCTCTATATAGGTGTAGTAGATTCAGGAGTTTTGTAAAACAACTCTTTTTTTTCTTTTAGAAAGAGCGAAAAGTTCTCTCTAACGTTTTGATAAAATAGTTTCTTATCTCTACGACTAAAAACACTAAAGAATGAACACTTTTACAACACAACATTCTAATGTGGGCCCATGGTTCTGCCTGGTGCGATCTCAAACCCCACCCCACCCCCCCCCACCCACACACACACCACCTTCACCTTGCATGGTCCATGCAATTAGCCCCTATGACCCCCCTCACTCCTTAATTTCTCCTTTCTTTACGACAAATTTCAGTTGTGCGCACCACTCGCCCCCCCCGCTCCTGTCGGAACCTAAGCCGCCGGACGCACTGCGGGTGCCATCGATTGACGCCCCCTTGAGCACCAGCTAGACATCCCCTCGAGACAAACACGTGTTTTTGTGTTTTACCCAAGTACAAACATGTGTTTTCCATTCACGTAGCAGCTGCAAAAGTCATGCAACAGTGTGCATGTTTTCAAATGCATTTTGGAACTAATTTTAACTGCACACATAGTTAAAGTAGGTTTTCTACCTTTCTCACACATAATACATGAAGAATATTTAATACATGAAGAATATTTATTGTTGGAAAATTTGATGTGGGATATAGAGCAAACAGGGATGGCTCGGCCTGACAACCCCTGGATGCCTGCCTGATAGATGATTGCAGCTTTTGTCTCCTGCCTTGGGTAGATTGAGCAAGATAGGTATGTGTTGCCCTGCGCGCTTTGATGCTAAGAGTGATTCCTAAACGGTGTGTGAAGGGAGGAAAGCCCGGTAAATGAAGGTCATTAGTTAAGTGAAAAGCCCGTGCTTAGGGCCCTGTCTGTTTCAGCTTTCTGGGAGCTCTTGGACCTCAGAGACCATGTAAAAGCTAAAAAAACTCCCATATGAGCCAAAATCCCAAAATCTCACTTTGAGAAGCTTCTCACTTTTGGGCACTCTTACTACACATATAATGTCTGTTATTTCAATTTCAATCTCACTACCGTGTTGACGTTTGGTGATTTTAGGAATAAGGAGCAAGACATGAATTTCGATAAAAACATAACACCAAACCTAACATGGTGACATGAATTGCAATGATGAAACTGAACCACTTCTCATTTACACTACACTCATCATTTACACCAAGTTGTCTAACACTAGGTACAACTACATGATGAGGACATGAATATTATGGTTGCCATGCATGCCGATGCAATTTTGAGGACTGATAGATCTGATTCACTTTGATGTGTGCACGTATGCCATGCATGCCGTAGATGCTATTGAAGCGTGATAGACCATAGTATATGTAACAATGGACACTCTAGTGTATTATGTCTCTACGATTTCAGTTTGCACCAACATCTCACTTCTTCCTACAAGATGTTGCTACTAACTAAATCACATTCAAAAAAGGATGTACTAAAATGTGGGTCTCCTCTGCTAGTTCTAATGGGCATGAATGCTCTCACACACACATAAATAGGTATATATATGGCCATCTATTCTTCTAAAGTACTATATGGCCACACAAATTATGAGTGTCATGCTATACTTCCTTCCTCAACATTCAATAGGCATGTTTTAAGTTTATTACCTTCCCGAATGCAGCTCACCATCTGAAATCATTGACAGATGTCCTTTTTTCTAAATCAATTTTTAGAGGTGGAAATCTTAGGATGCCCATCTCTAGAAATCACTACGAACTAAGATCGGCATTTTAAGTGTTTTTCTCTAAAAAATCTAATTTCTGAGGTGGGCATCTTAAAATGCCTATCTCTATAATAGTTACATCAAAAAAATAATCTATTAACTTTTCCATATGAACTTGGGTGAAGACAAACTCGAAACCAAATTTTATAGGTCATGACACGATCTTTAGCTTCGTAGCTAGTAAGTTTTTGATTTGAAACTATTTTTTGAAAAATATCATTCTAAGTTTGGTAATTTTTAAATTTAAATTTTTCAAACAACATTAAATTTTTACATACACCAAAACTGCAGTTCTCAAATACATGTTCTAAATATAGAGTCCCAAATAGTTTAGAGTCCCAAATATATTTTCTAAGGCCAGTCTCAATGCACAGTTTAATGACACATTACCAAGACTACAGACTAGGTGACCGAGCTAGATGAGTTTCATGGGACTAAACTCCTCTCTCATATGATGAAACTCTCTCATTTAATGACCCTACCAAGTCAGTAATTTTGCTGATGTGGCAGCCTATTTAATGTGCATGACACCCCCCATGAAACTTGCATTGAGACAATAGCCTAAGTTTTCATAAAGTTTAAAATATTTATAATAAATAATTAGAATTTTACATTCACATAGTTAATACCAAAGTTGTGTTGGCCGATCATATCTATATATCTTCTGTGGATGAGTTTTTTATTATCTCAAATATTTTAAATTCACATGGTTTTGGGATTCTTTTTTGTCAGTTGATATTACAAACAATCTTCTATGGAGACACATCCGACCAAAGTTGTAGTGCTTTATAAGATTTATTAAAACTATTTGATTTTTTCATTTGAGCTTATTTACTAGCAAAAATATTCAGTACAAGATTACAAAATGTTGACATAAAAAAAGTACCATATCCTATATATAATTACAAATCAGCGTGTTCTATAGTGGTAGAGACATGTAGTGACTGAGTAGTAGTCATGGGCTTGAATCCTCAAAAGTTTTTTTTTTTTTTTTTTTGGATTTTATCACTACCAGATTTCAGAGCTCTGCCAAGTGCCTAAGACACTCAACGAAGACAAAAAACACTTGTCAAAGGCTTTGCCGAGCACTCGACAAAGCGCACTCTGCAGAGTGTCATTTATCAGGGTGCCCAGAATACACTCATTGAAGGTATACACCTGACAGAGAGAAAAAATTGAAAAAACCCAAAAATAATAGCATTTTTTGTGTGTGTGTGTGTGTGTGTGGGGGGGCACCAGCAAAGAGTGTCGAAAAAAACACTCAACAAAGATGGTTTTTGCCGAAAGTGCCTTTTTTGAGTTCCTAAATGAATTCAAATAAAAAAAAGTTGTCAACTATAAAGTTTCATAACTTTTCGAGATCTACAATTTCTATTTAGAAAGTTTTTCATCCAAAGTCATTTAAAAAATCAAATTTCAAATTTGAGATATTTAGACCTATTTTTGCATGATAAGATGAATTCAAATTAAAAGTTTTATACTACAAAGGTTCATATCTTTTGTAGACTTACAAAGTTTACTTTGGTAATTTATTCATTTGACAAAGTGTTAGTAATATTGTTTGTAAATCTCATTTATCTCTCTTCTAGTTTTAGGAAACTATGAGAGGATATGGGAGATGTAGGTTTTGTGAACAATGTTACCGACGCGTTGTCAAATGAAGAAATGACTAAAATAAACTTTGTAGAGCTTGAGAAGTTATGAAACTCCATAGTTAATTTGTTTTATTGAACTCATTTAGGGCCTCAAAAACTTATTTGAAAAACTGCTTTGCCGAGTGCAAAAAGGCACTCGGCAAAGACCCTCTTTTGCCGAGTGCAATTTTTTTGACACTCGGCAAAAAGCTCTTTGCCGAGTGCACGAAAAAGTACACTCGACACTCGGCAAAGATACGGATTCTGGTAGTGTATGGAAACTGTTTACAGATTTAAGGTGCTCACACTACTACCTAATTCATTTTGCATGGCGGGCACATGCGCCCATCATGGTTTAGGGGTCACAGTTAGTAGGTACGCCACGAGAGGCGGGCGGGCATGCCCGCCACGGTAAAGAAGCGGGTAAAAATGGACAAAGCCTAGAGCCCGGACCAAATCAAACTGGCACCCGAAGCGTCGCCGCCACCGTGCTGGATCTGCCACCGCGACCTCAATCCGCGGCCCAGCCCACCTGGATGCGCCCGCGTGGCCTAGATCTGCGACCGCCCCCGCCTAGATCCGTTGCCACGGCTGGATCCCGAAGTCGCCTCGCTGGATCAGCCCGTCGCGCCATTGCCCGCTGCAAGAAGGACTCCCACGCCTCGCGCTGACCCGGCTCGCCCGGACCGCTGCGTGCCGTGCCAGAGAAGGTGGCGGATGAGGAGGTGAGCAAGGGAGAAGGAGATGGAGGATTTGCAAGGGAGCTAGGGTTAGAGACGGATCTCGAGATAGGAGGGAGAGGACTGGGGGCATACCTCCTCGTTGCGCCGACGCCGTCAGGCTCTCCACGCGGTGGGCCTACGAGCAGGCGTCCCTCGCGCCACCGCCGAGGTGGGATTTGGCGACGAGAAGAGGCGGCGTCCCCACTCATCGCCTGGACCATGTGAGGCGTCGTGAGGAAGAGCGGCGTTGCGCGAAGGAAAGGGTAGAGCAGACTAGAGGGATGAGGGGCATTGCAGTGGGGATGGGATAGGGGAGAGCAGAGGGAGAAGGAGCCCCACCATGCATGGCTCTAGTGGGAGGTGTCGGACTCAGAGAAGGGAAGTGTCGAGCTTGGCACACTGAGGGATGGAGGCGAGAGGAAGATGGATCCGGCTGAGTTAGAGAGTGAATGAGAAACCCTAATGCGCTGCTTTTTATATGAAGTGGGATTATTGGGCCTAGCCTAGATGTGTTGGGCCGCGTCATTTTCCATGGTGGCCTTTTTACGTTGCCCGCCAGTACGGTAAATCGATTTTCCATGGCCGGCACACGGAAAATAAAAAACGGCCCCACTGTTAATCATGACATTAACCGTGGCGGGTAAAGTGTACGCTCGCCACAAAAAAGTTTGGAGGGTGCCACGCAAGAAGAATTTTGTAGTAGTGTCATCTAGTGTCATCTCCATTTGCGAGATGAACATGCTACCTTTTTATCTCCACCCTCCATCAACTTCTGCCTTCTCTATATTTTTGTATTGTAATAAAGCAAGAAACTAGGAATATTAGTTGGCAATAATAGTTGAATATACAGTGATTTTTTCCACCAGAATTTTATTTCTATCAACATGGAAAGGATGTAGAGAGGCTCTTGAAGTTGATCGATGGACATCTATACCCTAAGACAGCCGATGGTCAACAACCAATGTATGCTCAACATAATTTGGGCTATGTAAAGGTACGCCTGTGATGACATATCTGCTGATGGAGAATTCAAAACAAGGCACCTTCCTGAACACAGTTGATTTTGTCTTCGTTCAGATTCTTTCCTGTATCTTACATCAGCGACAAATGGTGGTACCAAAGGTTTAGAGGCTGGAGCAATGCCAAGTAGTAGGGGTTGAGCACTTAGAACCAATTACAATTTTTTTCTTCTCCTGATCAAGACATCTGCGTCTATATGCTTAAGGTTGATAACGTAATGTGTCTGATCAGATTTCTAAATATTTTGTGCTACTATCGCATTCTGACAAGTTTTTCAGGGTCCACCGATTCCTGACTTCCTGTTGTCATTTAATCTGTGTTAACTTGCGATTGTCAGAGTGTCGATCTGTACTCTGTATGCTCATTCGCCGAAATTTTAGAAGCCAAAATTTTGGCTGAAAATTCCTGTAGTAGCGTCACATCGCATACTGTAGCATGTTTCGTTTGTTAGTGGTAAATATTATCCTATTATGGCGTAACTAGGCTCAAAAAGAATCGCCTCGCAATGTACATCTAAACTGTGCAATTAGTTTTTTTTTTATTTACCTAAATTTTTATAGTGGCCGCAAGCATCTTTGGGTGCATTGAATGTTTCGATGTGATAGGATGTGATGGGAATGTAGGAAATTTTGGAGGAAATTTGGGCTTCTAAACACACCTGATGATCCTGATGACGATACAACAGAATGATGACGATCCTGATGACGATACAACAGAATGATGACGATCCTGATGACCATATATATCTATGTTTGTATGTGCTCATCAAGATCGACGCATACAACAGAATGTGTTTGGCAGATCTAAATTTTGTGCACACCACAATCGATAAGATGCTGACGACAATCTACAGAATTTATGTTCAGACTGCAGAGTCTTCCAAGTGGAAGATACCAAAGTAATTTAGCCCCTAGCTGGATCTTCAACTATAAATAGTTTTGCAAGTCTGAACATGATAACCCAAGCTCAACCAGCAGCTATCAATTAGAAATTTAGTCAAGCTATGCTCACACTCAAATCCAAGGGCGCAATGCAAGTTCTAACATTACTCTTGTTACTATCCTTTGCGGCGGCGGCTCCGCCGTCGTCCGGCTACCGCTCAACGCTCATCCATATTGACTCCCATGGCGGCTTCACCAAGGCAGAACTCATGCGCCGAGCCGCGCACAGAAGCCACCAACGAGCGTCCACAATGCTATCTTATTATTCCACATTGTCCACCAGCCCCAACGCCGGCCCAGCCAGGCTCCGCTCCGGCCAAGCCGAGTACCTGATGGAGCTCACCATCGGTTCACCGCCGGTGCCATTCATCGCCCTGGCCGACACCGGCAGCGACCTCACCTGGACCCAATGCCAGCCGTGCAAGCTCTGCTTCGCTCAAGACACACCCATCTACGACACCGCCACCTCGACAAGCTTCTCCCCGGTGACATGCTCCAGCGCCACGTGCCTGCCCATCTGGAGCAGCAACTGCATGGCTACCTCACCCTGCCGGTACCGGTACGCCTACGGCGACGGCGCGTACTCTGCTGGCGTCCTGGGCACGGAGACGCTCACGTTCGGCTCTAGCCCCAATGCGCCCGGCGTCTCCGTCGGCGGCATCGCGTTCGGCTGCGGCGTCGACAACGGCGGCCTCTCCTACAACTCCACCGGCACCGTCGGCTTGGGCCGCGGGAGCCTGTCCCTCGTGGCGCAGCTTGGCGTCGGCAAGTTCTTCTACTGCCTCACCGACTTCTTCAACACCAGTCTAGGCAGCCCAGTGTTGTTCGGCTCCCTCGCTGAGCTCGCCACCGGTGGCGATGAAGCCGCCGCCGCCGTGCAGTCGACGCCCCTTGTCCAGAGCCTGTACAGCCCGTCGAGGTACTACGTCTCCCTCGAGGGCATATCCCTCGGCGACGCTCGCCTGCCGATCCCGAATGGCACGTTTGACCTGCGCGCCGATGGCTCCGGCGGCATGATCGTGGATTCCGGCACCATCTTCACGATCCTCGTGGAACCTGGTTTCAGGGTGGTGGTCGACCACGTGGCCGACGTGCTCGGCCAGCCGGTGGTGAACGCCTCCAGCCTGGACAGCCCATGCTTTCCGGCTCCGGTTGGGGAACGGGAGCTCCCGGACATGCCGGACATGGTGCTGCACTTCGCCGGCGGTGCCGATATGACGCTGCCTAGGGACAACTACATGTCCTTTGACTCGGAGTCGGCGTCGTTCTGCTTGAACATAGCTGGGTCGGAGACGCGTTATGGTTCAGTGTTGGGAAATTTCCAGCAGCAGAATATACAGATGCTGTTTGACATCACCGTAGGACAGATGTCATTCCTGCCCACCGACTGTAGTAAGCTTTGATGTCTGGAGCATATGGCACATATGAAATATAAGTGTGTTAGAAACTTGCAATACGATGCATAACATGTGTTGGGTGGACGTCATCTCGATAACTTCCGGCCCAGACATTTATGAAATGGACCTACATCGATCCGGCTAGATGGGCCATATCGCTGTCGAAGGGAAAGAAATAGCACTATTTTTTTAACACGTCAAACTCATACTGTCAAACATATGGATCAAATGCATTTGTGCCTTTACATTCAAAATATAAACCGAGTTGTCCGATTCGTCAAGTTACACTAGAAAAGGCAGATTACAACTACAATGACCTCATTATTTTGAGAAAATCCATGAACAAGGAACTTATCATTTACACTTTGAAGCATGGATGGTCTGCAACATAAGCTGGACAATCATGGTTGAGAGACCAGAAAGCTTTTGTTTTTTTTCCATGCATATAATAAGATGATTTATCACTGTACTGAGGGAGAACAAAATGTCAAAATGATAATTAGTTGGTTCCACAAAAGATATATACATGCATGTACTCATTGCATTTTATTATCAATAAATAGTACCACACAAATGTTTTTAGCAGACTGATAACTTGATCAACAAATGTGCCATTGTTGACAAGGTCGCTGCCAGGATCCCCACCTGGAAGGGCGATCTGATGAACCAGGCCGGGAGGAAGTCACTGGCCCAGTCTACCCTCTCCGCGATCCCGGTGCACGTCTTGATTTGTTGCGCACTCTCCCCATGGGCGATCAGACACATCGACAAGAACCGCAGAGCCTTCCTGTGGGCTGGGACCAACACTGTGGTTGGCGGGAAGTGCAGGGTTGCATGGCCCATCGTCTGCTCGCCGCAGGACCGTGGTGGCCTTGGGCTACCGGACCTGACCATCCTCGGCTTCGCCCTCCGGCTGAGATGGGAGTGGACGCGTAGGACATGCCCCAACGCGCTCTCTTCGTTGCTACCGGGCGCCCAGAACGCAACGTCGAGAGTATGTTTGCCGCCTCGGTGATGGTGGTCATCGGCGATGGGGAATGCGCCAGATTCTGGACGGACGCATGGCTGCCGGATGGGACGATCTGTGCGACGGCGCCACACCTCTTTAGCGCCGTTGGAAAGCGGCGGAGGATGACAACGGTACGCGAGGCGATCACCGATGGAAGATGGAGCCAGGACGTCACTGCGTCGCTCTCTTTCGCGGGTCTCGTCGAGTTTGCTGACCTCTTCTACAAGATCCAAGGTATACAGCTTCAGCCAGGGACACCGGACCGGTTCATTTGGAGGTGGACGGCTTCGGGTGTCTACTCCTCGGCCTCAGCCTACCATGCTTTCTTCCTAGGCTCCACCAAGTTGCTTGGAGCCAAGGAACTTTGGCGGACGGCGGCTCCTCCTAAGGTCAAGTTTTTCTTCTGGCTGGGGCTCCACGGGCGGCTGTGGACGGCGGAGAGACGGAGACGTCACGGGCTACAGACGAGCGATGACTACGCTTTGTGCTCCCAGCTCCCCGAGACCTCCGACCACCTCCTCGCCGCCTGCGTGTTCTCCAGGGAGGTTTGGCACCGGCTGCTTCATCTGGCCGGCTTGGACCACCTCTATCCGTCCAGCGATGACACTCTGCTGCTTTGGTGGCTAGCTTCGCGTCGTCAAGTCCCGACCACGTTCCGGAAGGGTTTCGACTCGCTTGTGCTGCTGGTGACTTGGGAGATCTGGAAGGAGCGCAACAGGCGTACCTTCGACGGCATCTTGCGCACTCCGGCGCAGCTTTCGATCCACATCGCGCTGAGGCGGAGGAGTGGGCAGCCGCAGGATACTCCAGCTTGGCGCTGCTGATTGCGGCCATCGGGACGAGCTGACTCCACTTCCCTCACGAGCAAAACTAAGTTACCTTTAAGTTACACCGTTCTTGCAGCGCCGTTCAAGCCGCACTAGTACACGATGGACATTTATTCCCCGGCTCGGTTGGGTTTTTATTCCCGGTTGTATAACCGGGAAGACGAGTTGGGGAATAGAGGTAGGTGAACCGAATAGAGGTAGGGGGCTTTATTCCCGGTTGGAGGTACCAACCCGAATAAAGCTCCTGCCAGCACATGGCCCGCCAGAGGTTTTACTCCCGGTTGGTACCTCCAACCGGGAGTAAAGGTTTTTTTTTTTTTTGATTTCATTTTAATTCATGAATAATTATTGTACACAAATATAATTAATGTACACATGTATTAACTAACCATTAACGTACACATATATTACACATGTCCATCATATAAAAAAATCAACATCCAATGCTATACATCTCATCTTTGCACTGGAAGATTACATGCCATGATTTTGCCCACCAACGAAAACATAGAAAATTGAAATAACATTTGAGGAGAATATATAAAAAATGCATCGTTGCCATAGCTGGACTCCATGCTTCCCTCGTCTCACGGAAACCACCCTAGAATATCTCGAAGAAAGAATCTGTCAGTTGAACGAAGGGGCAATATTAGTTAGAAAATATAGGGGAAAGAAATAGAATCTGAACAAATGCTGGTGGAGTGGATGCAGCCATACCTGACGGCGGACGCGCGCCGCCTGCGTCATGGACTCCACCCGGGCGGGCCAATACTCCGCCAGCGCCCGCACAAGGCCGCCGCTGACGAAGGATACCCAACGCCGGATGCAAGGAACCCTGCCCGTCGCTTGGGCCTCACCGCTGCCCTCGCCGAAGCCCCCTGCTGCGACGAACCTCTCCGCCGCCAAGCCACAGGAACCCGGCTTAGAAAGGAAGATGAGGAAGGAGTGGCTAAGTTTGGGGGCGGGATGGATCTGAAGGGAAGATGAGGAAGGAGTGGTGTTTTATACAAGTGACCTTTATTCCCGGGCCGTGGTACCAGCCGGGACTAAAAGTTTGGATTTATTCCCGGTTGATGTTTCCACCCGGGAGTAGATGTTTATTCCCGGTTTGTGTTACCAACGGGGACTAAAGGTTTACCTTTACTCCCGGTTGGAGACTCCAACCGAGAGTAAAGGTCCTGAGCGCGCGGGGGCAGCCGGCGGCGTGGCCTTTTACTCCCGGCTGGACAGTCTAACCGGGAATAAAGGTACCTTTATTCCCCGTTCAATTTCCAACCGGGAGTAACCACGTTTTTAGGCTCGAGAAGAGAAGTCGTTTGTGTAGTAGTGCCGGTGACTAGTGTCATGTGTTTAGAGTGGGCGTCGGTCATTTGGTTTTGGCTAGCGGCCACTCCGTGTAAAAAACTCTAACTTGTCTTAATATAATACGTACCAAGGTGTACGATTCCGAAAAAAAAACTTGATCAACAAATGTGGGCAAAAAGTAGGTCATTCTCCAAAATAACTTGTGACAAAAGTATGCTCAACATAGTTTGGGCTATGTAAAGGTACTCCTGTGGTGACATATCTGCTGATGGCATGGAGAATTCAAAACAAGGCACCTTCCTGAACACAGTTGATTTTGTCTTCGTTCAGATTCTGTCCTGTATCTTACATCAGCGACAAATGGTGGTACCAAAGGTTTAGAGGCTGGAGCCTGGAGCAGTGCCAAGTAGTAGGGGTTGGGCACTTAGAACCAATTACAACATTTTTCTGCTCCGGATCAAGATATCTGCGTCTATATGCTTAAGGTTGATAACGTAATGTGTCTGATCAGATTTCTAAATATTTCTGTACTCTGTATGTTCATTCGCAGTATAGGCTGACGATCCTGATGACGATATAACAGAATGATGACGATCCTGATGACCACATATATCTATGTTTGTATGTGCTCATCAGGATCGACGCATACAACAGAATGTGTTTGGCAGGTCTAAATTTTCGATAAGAAGCTGACGACTCTACAACTAGTACTTAATTACTGCGTGTTCACGCCGTTGTCAGTATGGTGCAGACTGCAGAGTCTTCCAAGTGGAAGATACCGAAGTAATTTAGCCCCTAGCTAGATCTTCAACTATAAATAGTTTTGCAAGTCTGAACATGACATGACAACTCAATTAAGCTCATCAGCAGCTCCCAATTAGAAATCTAGTCAAGCTATGCATCGGTTATCAGTGCTCACACTCAAATCCAAGGGCGCAATGCAAGTTCTAACATTACTCTTGTTACTATCCTTTGCGGTGGCGGCTCCGCCGGCGTCCGGCTACCGCTCCACGCTCACCCATATTGACTCCCATGGCGGCTTCACCAAGGCAGAACTCATGCGCCGAGCCGCGCACAGAAGCCACCAACGAGCTTCCACAATGCTATCTCATTATTCCACATTGTCTACCAGCTCCAACGCCGGCCCAGCCAGGCTCCGCTCCGGCCAAGCCGAGTACCTGATGGAGCTCGCCATCGGGTCACCGCCGGTGCCATTCATCGCTCTCGCCGACACCGGCAGCGACCTCACCTGGACCCAATGCCAGCCGTGCAAGCTCTGCTTCGCTCAAGACACGCCCATCTACGACACCGCCACCTCGACAAGCTTCACCCGGTGACATGCTCCAGCACCACGTGCCTGCCCATCTGGAGCAGCAACTGCACGGCTAGCTCACCCTGCTGGTACCAGTACGCCTACGACGACGGCGCGTACTCTGCCGGCGTCCTGGGCACCGAGACGTTCACGTTCGGCTCTAGCCCTAATGCGCCCGGCGTCGCCGTTGCCGGCATCGCATTCGGCTGCGGCGTCGACAACGGTGGCCTCTCCTACAACTCCACCGGCACCGTCGGCCTGGGCCGTGGGAGCTTGTCCCTCGTGGCGCAGCTTGGCGTCAGCAAGTTCTCCTACTGCCTCACCGACTTCTTCAACACCAGTCTAGGCAGCCCAGTGTTGTTTGGCTCCCTCGCTGAGCTCGCCCCCAGCGGCGGCGATGGAGCCGCCGCCGTCGTGCAGTCGACGCCCCTTGTCCAGAGCCCGTACAGCCCGTCGAGGTACTACGTCTCCCTCGAGGGCATATCGCTCGGCGACGCTGGCCTGCCGATCCCGAACGGCACCTTCGACCTGCGCGCCGACGGCTCCGGCGGCATGATCGTGGATTCCGGCACCATCTTCACCATCCTCGTGGAACCTGGTTTCAGGGTGGTGGTCGACCATGTGGCCGACGTGCTCGGCCAGCCGGTGGTGAACGCCTCCAGCCTGGACAGCCCATGCTTTCCGGCTCCGGTGGGGAACGGGAGCTCCCGGACATGCCGGACATGGTGCTGCACTTCTCCGGTGGTGCGGATATGACGCTGCCTAGGGACAACTACATGTCGTTTGACAAGGAGGAATCGTTGTTCTGCTTGAACATAGCTGGGTCGGAGACGCGTTATGGTTCAGTGCTGGGAAATTTCCAACAGCAGAATATACAGATGCTGTTTGACATCACCGTAGGACAGATGTCATTTGTGCCCACCGACTGTAGTAAACTTTGAAAAACCATAGCACATATACTCCCTCCATTTCAAATTTTGTAAGTCATTCTAATATTTTTGGAGAGTTAAAGTATCTCAAGTGTAACCAAAATTGCAGAGAAAATTGCAAAAGATTTGTGACCTCAAATAAGTATATACTATATAAATATAATTAACAAAGAATCCAATAATACTTAGTTGAAATCCTAAATGTTATTATCTTATTATATAAATTTGGTCAAACTTGTGAAGTTTGACTTTCAAAGATTCTTGAAATGACTTACAATTTGAAGATGGAGGGAGTATAAAATATGCACATGTGTTGCAATAGTATGTATAACTTGTTGAGCGGTGTCTCAGAAATTTATATAAAAACTGTGCCATGTGCTCTAATTTCTGAGCCGTGCCGTCGCCACCAGCGCTGCCACGCGCCCGTCATCGCCGCCCCTCCCCTAAGGCGGCTGTGACATTGGCGCTAAGCTATTTGTATTTCTACTGCTACGACAATTTTCTCCGTTATTTACCACTATAGCTCCGCTATTTACCGCTATGATAATTTTCTCCGCTATTTATTGGTTATTATTTGCTACTAATTTGGTATTTTGGACAACTAAACTTTTATGAACCATGTTATAATGTCATATTGTAATGTTATATAGACTTTTGGAACCTTTTTATGTTCATCAAATTTCATTTTTGTCATGTTTTTTGCTTTAATTATTGGTGTTTTCATATTTTTTTTTAAAAAACGCTTATCTGGCATAGCTACGCTATAGCTATATAGCTTGAAAAAAGGTGCCGCTCTTTTTCATAGCTAGCTATTTAAAACTTCGAATGTGATGGCCAAAACCCAAAACGTAGAGCAAAAAGTTTATAATCCCTCCCAACCTGTGAGAGGAGCAACCAGGGGTGGGGAAGTTGAAAGGGTTTGGTCTTCTCATATAGACAACAATATGTTTGAGCATTACACATGAACACAACATTTGAAATTAGAAATATTGGGACTTTCCCTTGTCGGCTGGCGGACTTCCCCACGAGGTACCTGGGGTTGCCACTCTCTCTCGGCAGGCTTACCAAAGCACTAGGGCAACCCATTGTCGACTCGGTGCCTGCCAGGCTGCCAACCTAGAAGGTGGGTCTGCTGACCAGTGTGGGCAGGGCCACCTTGACCCAGACCACTCTCTCGGACATTCCAGTTCATGTGTCAATCTGCTGTTCGCTACCATAGGCACTCTCGTCGTCGACGGAACGCCGCTACCACTTAATGCACAATGCCGGTAAATCCTGGGAAAATCCCAAGAAAAGGTGCGAGCACCAGGACTTAAACCCTGGTGGGTAGCGTCCCACTGGACCGTCCTACCATTTGACTACGAGCCAATTCGCACACACGCAATACTTATGTCCCCTAATCCATTCGGAGCCTCTCTGATACGCGAACGTTTGCAGTTCTGGGCTGAGAATCCCTGCAAGGCCCATTGCCTAGTGCCTGAATACTGCTTCTTCACTGCTGAAATACGGCCCATTAACGATGCCATCCTGTGCACAACGCGGACCCAAGAACCACCGATGCAGCCCACCACCACCACCACCACCACCACCACCGATGCAGGCAAACCTGTTGTCGCCCAGACAGTTGCCTCTTGGCATAGGTGCCATGGCACAGATATGAGCATCCAGCGTTCTCATGCGTACGAAACTATTTAATTTTTTCTTTATTATAGGTCGAGGTAACTGTCCATTTAGTGAATGCATGATATTCATGATCCGTTTTTAACAAAAAGACCCAATCTTTTATACCAAAACATTCGTCCGGCTTTATTAAAAACTTAACAAATACCATATGGTCAAAGTACTGGATTGACCAGTTCACAAGTTTGTAGCACTCATAAGTGCCGCTGTGTTCTTCTAGCATTCATCTACACATAACTCTACATCGTGGTCCTCCAAAGAGCACCAAAATACATCATGGTCTTGTGACCGGATAAGATGGCAGCTACGTCGTCGTCGGAGGCGTTGAGGAAGACTGTATCGCCGGCGAGGGGTCACAGGGGGTATAAAAAACGCATGCAGCCGGATGGATTGACCGCGCAAAGCGTCGGTTGAGTGTGGGTCGGTGAAGCCTTCAAAGTAGAAACATCACACCGGCGACCGAAGGATGGTATTGGAGCCAGTGCCGGAGGTAGAAGGAACTTGAAACCGGATCCCAGGTGAGGGCGATGTCGTCGAATCCACGCCGGAGGATGAGCTGCCTGGCTGGAGCAAGGAGCGGCAGGACCAATGGCTGCAGGAACGAGGTGGAGGCGAAGATGGAGGTTGCGGAGCGGTGAAGAACCGATCTCTGTGGTGGTGTGAGGAGAAGGAAGCGGAGGTGGAGGAGAGGATATCTGTGCGGCAGGAGGGAGGATTTATTTTATTCGAACATACCATGGCAAGGGACGCCGTCGACAGCCAGGATCGACGCACAGCAGTGGCGGTGAAAGCGACGACGACGGCAACTGACGGGCTACTACCCATAACAAGAGCAAGATCCACTCAGGGACTCTAGAAACTACTAGATACTACTACTATGATGACTCTATGAGGCGGGGACCCCTCTCTTTTTTTTTTTTTTTTTAAAGTGGACCCATATGTCAAATTATTAGGCACGCCATGCACATGTATGCTCGTTTGAAACTTATGCTAGACAGAGGTACGGTAATGTCCTAGCATGCTTGAATGCATATGATGCATGTGCTTCTCGGTGGATGGACAGTGAAGGCCGGGTTGGAGAGAGGCGTTGTAGTGCGGTGGGTGGTCGATCTCGGCCTACCCCCATCTATTATGTTTGTATGCAAATGATAACAATACAAAACCCGCTTAGACCATCTAAGTTAGCGTGGGCCCGATGGTGAATAACGAACAAATCGGCAGTGTTCTTACAATAAACACTATCGGTTTGAATTATAAACCGTCGTAAAGACAGAAACAGTATTGTCGGCTGCATTAATCAACCGGCGGTGTTAACTACAATAACACTAAAGGAAAATTAGGCCTATAGCCCTGAAAAAAATTTCATTTAGGTATTTGGTCTTTTTTCAACGAATTTAGTTCTATGGCCTCGAAACAAAATTTTTTATTAGCTGTATGGCCTTCTGTCCAATTTAGGCATGTAACGGTGTTAACTGAGCTGTAAAAGACCATTTACCCCGGGCGTGAAAAAAAAAAAAAAAACAAGAGTTTTGCTTGTCTATTATATATTTTGAGTACATACAAAATATTATGTACTCAAAATATATAATAGACAAGCAAAACTCTTGTTTTTTTTTTTTTTTCACGCTGTGGGTAAAATGGTTCTTTGCACAGCCTCGATTAACACCGCTACATGCCTAAATTGGACAGAAGGCCATACAGCTAATAAAATTTTGTTTCGAGGCCATAGAACTAAATTCATTTGAAAAAAGGCCAAATACCTGAATGAAATTTTTTCAGAGGGCCATAGGCCTAATTTTCCCATAACACTATCGGGTTAAAAGTCAACCGACATTGTTAACAACAATGGTCACCGCCGGGTCCACAATAAACCGACATTGTTGTCTCTTCGCTACACTGCCGGAACAACGTGAACCCGATAGTGTTATTTCCCTCAGTTTTGTCGGCTGCTTGTAACTCGACATTGTTCTGAATATCAACGCCGCCGACTTAGGAAACGACATTGCTTGATCAGAAATGGTGCCGGTCGAAGAAGCACCGGCGGTGTTCGATCACATTGCGCCTGCCGGTTTGATAGCGAACCGCAGTCTATCCTCAAATCACCGCCGGTGTTTCGACCCAACAAGTGTTTGAACCCCACATCACTACCACTTTGGTTCTGTCGGTTCATTTTCCGGCGGTGAAGGGGGGTTTGAGCCGAAAGTGATGAACGAATCTGTAGTAGTGAATGTTGATATATGTGATATATTGTGGATCAATATTGATATATGTGATATATTGTGGATAAATGTATGATTTGTAAGAGTGGATGCAGAAAAAAAACACAAAAATTTCACTTGGCACAGCTGGAAACCAGGGCACCCTCGAAAATCCCTTTGCCGATTTAAGGTCATAACACTCGGCAACGGGTGGCGCCTTTGCCGAAAGTGACTGGCTTATGGCACTTTCGGCAAAGGTGGCTTCTTTGCCGAAAGTGTCGATCGGCGGCTTTCGGCAAAGGCAAAGCCGGTGCCTTTGCCGAGTGCCGCGCAAAGAGGCCTTTGCCGTAACTTTCTAAGACGTGCTCTTGCTACCCGAGTCCGTAGTGTAAGATGGTCAAGAAAGATATTCAAAAACAAGGGTAGAAAGGACATTTACCCCATTTTATCTATCTTAAAATCTAATAAATAAATAAAATAATAGGTGTGGTGTCTACAATAAAAATACATGCTTTTATAATGGTGCTGTGCAAATTTTTGATTTAGCAGTGTGTCCATCAGCATATACCACATTCATAATAAGCATGTATCAAAGCTAGGGTCCACTTGGTGTTGTGCAATAATATTACATTGGAGATGGAGGAGATGAAGTTCATCACCACATTGAGCAAGTGATCAACCATGGAAAAGAAATGGTGTGGAAACCAAGCTCAAAGACAAAGGTATAATGATAAGGTTTGCTTTTGCATTTTAAATTATTTAGATACAGTAAATTTCATGGTTTGAAAATTTAAGATGAAGTTCTCACACATTTGAAATTCAAAATTTTCAAATGATCTTGGATGGAGAAATGAAAAAAAAAGAACAAAGTTGTAAATCTCAAACCGTTAAACAACTTTGCTTTCATTTGAACCCTTCGTCTCTCTCAACTTCATAATAGATGTTCATAGAAGCCACTCTACTTATTTAAGTTAAACCAGTATCATCTGGGCCAAAAATCCTATACGAAATTAAAACTTGTATGGACCTTGGGATTAATTTAGTTAAAATTAGTTTAACCCAATTAAAAAGTTAAAAATAAGTTTGCCAGTACGTTAAGTCCTACTTTATTCAGGAAGGCAGTCACATGTACGCCTGAGAAGTGCGCCTGTACCTGTTGTCCCAGAAGACGACGACGGGGAGAAGTAGGCGGACGATGGCGACGGAAGTGAGCGCGAGGCTCATTGTCTCAGCTTCTCGCTTCTCAGGCCCAGGCAGGACGATCTCTCTTTTTTTTTTTTTCGGAGGACAGTGCCTGACAAAGCCAGCCGCCCTTACTGAGAAATCAGTAAGTGCGTGTTGGTTCTAGGCTCATGGCAAACTAACTCTAGGGGCGGCTTAAGATTGAGCCACTCCTGAAATATATGAGCTCCTGAAATATATATTTGAATTGTTTCCCCAATGCAATTTCTGACAAATAGATAATTGAAAATCTCTATTTTCAGTCCTAGTCATGCTGGATAAGGATGTAGTTAGGCGGAGGACGATTGCATGCGGCTTCATTCTCCACCTCTCGTCGAGTCCAAGCAACCTAGGCCCACTGTACTGAAGACGCCAAAACAAACATCTGTCACACATGACGGTTGTGGATCTAGCTAGACAATACTGCCACTTCCAAACAAATGTCACTATGGCATTCGTGCTAGTCAAAGTTTGACTACATTTATATAAAATATTACTAACATTTATATCTCCAAATTATTTTGGGACACACACTCTTTTGGTCTTAAAATATTTTTTTTACGTTTTTCATGTACCTTTTTCTTCTTTTAATATGTAGCTTTCTTTTTTTTTTTTGCCAATATGCATTTCTCTTTTGCGATGCATCTTTATCTCTACCTCTCTCTCTCCATCTCACTTCTTCGTCCAGGCTCATAGTTTCTGCAGCTGATAGGCTGGCTAATGTTATTTCGTCATGAGCGAAAAACACTATGCTGTGTTTAATTTCAAACTTAAAAAAAAAACATCACATCGAATATGTCGGTACATGCATGGAGCACTAAATCTAGTTGAAATACAAAACCTATTGCACCATTAGCTTGTAAATCGCGAGGCGAATCTAATGAGAGCCTAATTAGGCCGTGATTAGACACACTAAACTTCTATAGTAACACATGCTCTAATGATGGATTAATTAGGCTTAAAAAATTCATCTCGTCGTTTACAGACCGAATCTATAATTTATTTTGTAATTGGACCACGTTTAGTACCTCAAATGTGTAATGCAATGACTGATGTGTTATTTTACAGCATCGATTTTCAGCATCTAAACACAGCCTATACAATGGCTGATAAGTATAGACTGATATTATTTTTTTCTCTGCTCCTTATCCAGACTTCATCTAGTTTGAGATAGAGCAGGCAAATTGACAGGCATAGGCTGGTGGACATGAAGGTGGTAGGTCTGGTCACGCATATATTGATGGGTGGGATGGGTGTCAACCTGTGTGGGCTTGGGAGAGCAGGAATATCACGCCAACAAACAGGCGTGATCTGATTACTCGAGGGACTAGATAACGATGCATATCTGCTTGTTTTTATATGGTCTATTTATCGCTGATCTGATACCGTCCTTGTCCGATCGACCCTTATCTTGTTACGTCATCGCTGATGTCTATCTGCAGTACAATTTATCACGTCCAAACAAATAGGTTTGCAATCAGCCCCAAGTGAGTCATTTGCACATGGATTCCATTTTCCATTATGTTACTACTGAGAACGAAACAAACACTTCCAAAGATGTAGGAGTAGCTATTTGCACATGGAAACGAGGGATGCGTTACATTTCACGAAGATTAATAAAGCGTGTCCTCCTCCCTCCGTCATAGAAAAAAAACAAACAATACAAAAAAGACACATATATCTTTACTCCTTTTATTCTTCACATATGTTGACGAGAAAAAAATCAAATGATTACACATACAAACTCTATCTATTTTTATAGAACAAAGCTTTTTAGAATAGTAGAACACTTACTTATCAATCTAGAATTATTTTCTTTTTTTTTTCAACAACGACACATGAGTTCTAAAATTACTTTCTTCCACGGAGGGGGAGTAGAGTAGATATACTTGCGTGCGACTAAGAAAAATCTGATTCCTGGCCCTCCTGGGTGAGTGAGTTTGTCGGGTACTGGGTCGGGGCCAATTAAGTATAGTGGAAATGGAGAAGACCCTGTTTGGATCTCATGATGAACTATTAACTAACAAGTAGCTCATGAGGATATCCAAACAGCTGAACTAATGAGTGGACTACAACTAATCCAAGACACAACTAGTTGTTAGTTCACTTGTTCATTGAACCCAGCTATCATGACCAGTGACTTTACCTTGAAGCAGCCGACTTGCAAGTAGGAAAGGATAAGTATGCGCATGTTGTTGTGCGTTGCAATCGCTGCCATAATAATAAGCTAAAACTAAGAATGAAAGATGCTACATGCTGACGCCAAAATGCATCCTCACAATAGTCTGTCCATGTGCAGCTCTCTTAGGAGACAACTCCCTTTATTCATAAGGTGATAAAAAACTGTTCCTATCTCTCCAAAAATCTCTACTGATTTTAAGAGGCAATTAGCCTATTGAATAAGACAATCTAAAAATTATCATCTAATTAGATCTGTTAATCAAGGTAGACCACTTAAGAGACACGTCTTTAAAATTAGCCCTTATTTTAGAGACAAACTTCTTAAGTGGCTCTCAGTTGATTGAGCCCCCAGCCCATCTAAAACCCTAACCTGTATCGTAGACCCACATCTCTCTCTCTCTCTCTCCAATCTCATGGCTACCACTAGCACGTCTTAGTTTTCTCTGTATCATAGTCTCTCTCCTCTTTCTTCTCCATCAAGTCATGTTTTGCTGAGCACTGCATGGGCCTGAGGCCAAACCATGGAGGTGGTTGCGAAAGTATAGAAAGCTAGCAGTGGAGGCTATCAAGATTGGCGGTAGGAAAAGGGAAGTGCGGTAAAGGCGGCTAGGATATGTAAAATATGAAACAATATAAACCAAATTTAATACAAAATAAATATATAAGAAAGAGAAAATAAATGTCACTGCTGGTGAACAGGTAGAGGAGCGAGACCTGGCAGTGAGCCAATGGCCCGACCCGGGAGGTGGAAAAACGGGAGTAGGCCTAAGCCGTTGATTGAGGTTGAGCGTGATGATGGTGCACAAGGCGATTTTTTAGATAATGGATAATAAAATCCGGCCTCTACATCTAGAGATGTACACAGCCCTGGTGCACAAGGCGATGATTGCAGAGGAAACGGTTCTCTTCCACACAGCACAGTGGTACATGGGTCCACGCACGCACATGTGTTGTTGACACGTACTTACCGAAACAGTAGGTAAGATTACACTAGTTTTTTGTATTCACATGTGTGTGGCACCAATAATTGGAACAAGCAGGGGCACACCATGGCGTTTTGCATGCATTTCATGAGAATATGTACAACGTGTCCTAGATTCAGACATATATATGTACTTGAGTACAAGTAAGAAAAATAGTCTGGGAGATGCACAGCAGCAGTAAAATTTCTCTCTCTCTCTCTCTCTCTCTTTATATATATATAGATAGCCAGCGCAGCTTCTCTAACCACAAGAGTGTGCAGCAGCAGCAGCATGAGGAGCTGCAACCATATTTCTGCTGCTGTTGTGGCATCGCCGCCACCACTGCTCAGGCAATCTCCAGGCCGCATTTCATGGCGGCGGTCCAGCAGATTGCAATGTTCTGCCGCACAAACACAGCGAGGCCTTGACGATGATGGTGACAACCGCCTGAGGCAGAACACCAGCATTTTCCAGCCATCTATCTGGGGAGATTTCTTCCTCGGCTACTCCAACCCAGCAGCAGCTTCATCACAACAACAGGTCTTGCTATTTATTACAGATGTATATATTTCCTTTTCTTGTTATATAATACCTAGCTATTATATATCTATACATAAATTAAAGAATTTTCTTCTAATGGAACAGTAAGTGGCCACAATTTGTACTTAGTATTTCCTTTTCGTCTAAATTTGTACTTTACTATTTTCAGCAGATTCGGATGCAAGAACTAGCGAACAAACTCAGGGAAGAAGTGGCCGGAATGATAGCAAGTTCAACTACTACTAGTAGTAGGCTCCACCTCATTGATGCATTGGAACGTCTATGCTTGGATCACCTGTTCGAACAAGAGATCAGTGCTACACTAGCACAGATTGAGACTGCTGATGTTGGTGACTGTGATCTTGGAACGGTAGCACGGTGGTTTTGTCTCCTTCGGAAACATCGATACACGGTCTCGCCAGGTATACCAGCAACATACATATATAAATATATACACACACACAGACACACTGCATGCAACTTAAAATAAAGCATATATATGTCTTATAGTTTCTTCTAATTCTCGAAATTCGAGCCGAACAATTCCGTGGCATATTTCAGATGTGTTTGTGAGGTTCAGAGATGAAGAAGGTGGTTTTCTAGTGGACAGTCCTAAAGACCTACTGAACCTTTACAATGCAGCGCATATGAGGACTCATGGAGAGATAATACTTGACGAAGCCATACTATTCAGCCAAAGGCGTTTAGAAACAATCATACCCTGTATGGAAGAGTCATTAGCACATGAAATAAAATCTGCACTTGAGATCCCCTCCCTAGAAGAGTGAGAATTTATGAGTCAAAGCACTACATCTCTGCATATGACGAAGATGCCATGGTGCATGAGAAGGTGTTGCAACTTGCAAAGTTGAACTCAAATATTATGCAACTCCATCACCAAAATGAACTGGATATTCTTTCAAGGTGAAGTGACACTTTTCATTAAAAATGATTACTAATTATATTTCATATTACAAAACAGTCCCAATACTGATAATATATTACCTCTAATAAATTAGGTGGTGGAAGGATATTGATATCAAATCGAGGCTTCCATTTGTTCGAGATAGACTCGTGGAGTGCTATTTGTGGATGTTAGGGCATATACTACGAACCATGTTATTCACGAGCCCGAATAATATTGACTATGAATACCGCCATTGTGACCATTTTGGATGATATTTATGATTCTTATGCGACTCCTGAAGAATGTGAATTATTTACCAAATGCATGGAAAGGTCAGTATGCATGGAAACTTCCGTATGTCTAACTTCAAAATTGACTAGTTAAACCAAGTACTTGGGCCCTTAAACTATCTCGAACAAAAACAAACTTCAAATTTTGTAGATCATGTCAACAGCTACAACTTTGGTATAGACCATGTCAATATTGGAGATTGTTTGAAAATTCATAATTTTGATATAGATATGAGTTTTTTAAAATGTAAAAGTTGTCTGTTACCTAATGAAAGATCGAGTTGGACCTAGAATATTGATATCTCTTTGTCTTTACCTTCCTTCGTATGAAAAGGCTAGGGATTTGTTTGATGTGACAACTATTTACAAAGGTACACGACATGCCTTCAAAAATACCACTTTTTTTTTTTATGAAATAGTTTCGTTAAGAGAGGCTTCTACAAAATCAAGGGGCCTACGAGAAGTACAAGTTGATTTTCAAAGGCATGCTGTGGCCATTGTACCAAGATGATTTCCATTGAAAGTACATCAAGAGGCCCACCTCAATAACAAAGTCCAGTGTCATAATCATTTTTTTAGTAGTAAGTGCGTATAACGAATAATTAAATAGTTTAATTGCATTGGAAAAGGTTTCTGCATGTATGTACTAACATGTTTCTATCATTATGTATGTTGTAATATTTTTCTATCGTTGTGGTCATATATAGAACTGACATGTTTTCGTGAATTATCATATCCAGCTGGGATTTAAAGGGGGCTCATGACCTTCCAGAGTGCTTGCAATTTGCTTTGGAGAAAATACTGGATAGCTATGAAACTATTGAAAATATGCTCGACCAAGAGGAGAAATATCGCATGCAGTATCTAAGATACGTTGTAAGTTATACCTTACTTTTCTAGAAGTTTTAGCTTATGGCGTCTCAATATGAAATATTGTCCAGGAAATCTTCAGGTGTTTATGTATTTAGTAGTAGCCTTGCATGCTAATTAAATTGATGCTATCTTCACAACATGTTCATATAGACACATACTCGATCTACTTTTTAATATATGAAAAAATGCATATAATCACTATCTTCAATTTACAGGCAAAAGACCTGGTTAGGAACTACAACATGGAGGTTAAAATGCTTCAAGAAGGATACATTCCAAAGTCCGTTGATGAACATCTAAAGATTTCATTAATAAGTGTTGGATCTCCTCTTTTGTCATGTGCTTCCTTCGTTGGGATGCATGATATAACAACAAAGAATTGCTTTGATTGGGTTTCTGGTGTACCTAAAATGGTGCAGACACTTTCTGTGATTCTTAGACTGGTAGATGACCTCGAGTCATACGAGGTAATATTCCTAATTACTTAGCTTAAAAATATATAATATAATCGATAATCTTTGAAGCCTAATAACATGCTCATATTTCCTATTTTTCAGTATGGAATATGAGTTTGATATGAATTTTATGACAAAAATAACTTTCAACCATTAAACAAGTGAAAATGTCCATTTATATCGGTATATCAACATAGTGTGGTGCCATATTTATATCACCCGCCTGGGGAAAATGTGTGGAGTCATATGGTTCTTAATAGGAACATTATACCATCTAGATCTAGATGAAAAAGAAACTCTCCATTCATGGTCATCTTCTCTTAAGAACTAAATTAATATATTCGGCTGTTTAATAGGAGGAACATGTGAAGTACTTAATTCAATTAATATTGGCCTCCCACCAGCGCATCAACCACGAGTCCTAGCTACTCCCACGGTCCCACTGTCTCTGGATAAATATCAATTCCTAAGTCAAACTTTTCAAGATTGATACTATTTATAGGAATGTACGGAAACAATTATGACACCGAATAAATAAATTATGAAAATATATTTCATGACGCACCTAAAAAATGTTTGTGTTTTTCCTATAAATTCAGTCAAACTTAAAAAAAATGACTTAGGACAACTCTAGACATTGATTTGTTTCAAGAACAGAGGGAGAATAATTGACCATAAATTTGGAAGCAAACTCTAAAAGCATAATCATTACCCTCTATAGAGCCACTTTCTTGGAGGAAATAAGGATTGAAACATCTCCATATATTTTGCCAATCTTTTAGCCTCCAAAATTCCCAAGAAATATATAGAGTGCGCTCAGTCTGAACGCTATTGTACGGGGAAGAAAAAGATATAGTGCGGCTGCTAAAGCGGATAACAACATATATTTTGCCAATTTTTACACGATATTGTTTACACTAACTAGCATAGGAAATAGGAGCACTTCCAGTAACAGCTCTCTGCTATCTTGATTGCCTCTTGAAAGCTATTTTCCAAGACGGCATGTTTGTTTCCATGAAATTGAATCTAGCTAATTTCAAGAATCAAGAACCATATCTTAATTCAAGCTTTGCTGCCAATGAGAGCTTGAGGCAGCAGTGAGGGTCCTCGACAAGGGGCTTTTTGTGTCCAAACTCACGAGTGATGAGTGAAGCAGATCGGGCCATGGGGGTGGCGATGAATCTCACTTTACGTTTCTTACAATATCTCTGTTTACATTTATATCGTCTGAACTTGACATAGGTCTCTGAACTTAATTAAGATTTGGAATGTGGTAAGATATCAAATTTAAATCCAAATAGTCAAGTGTGTGAAGTACGTAGATCCCAATTCAGCCCAAATAAAAGGATCCAAATGGGCACCGATAGTTTTTGGTCGTGATCCACTCTAGCTTACTGTGTACTGGCAGCAGCAATTTCTAACCTCCAGTACTTCTGTAAACAGATGATGCCTTAAAATCATTTTTAGCAGTATTTGGATAATGCTTGGCATGAGTTTTCTTTTCTCTTACTAATATATTTGAATATTTAACTTTCATATACAGCGAGAGCAACTGACCCCTCATGTTGCTTCGACAATTGATAGCTACATGAAGGAGCACAATGTCTCCATTGATGTTGCACGTGAGCAGATACACATGCTCAAAGAGGAGTCATGGAAAGATTTTAATAGCGAGTGGCTTAACCCAGACAATAATGCCTATCCAAAGCAGCTACTGGAGCGGATATTTAACTTGACGAGGACAATGGAATTCATGTACAATAAAGGGGAACATTTCACAAACTGCCGCAATCTAAAGGATACCGTCCATTCGTTGTTGGTCGAATCATTTAAGATCTCCATTTAGCACTATGTGCCGATGTAAGAAATATGTTAGTACTGTCTTGTATGAATAATGTTGGATTACCTGTCTAGAAGACTACGATGGTTTGCCGTAACATAAGAGAACTGAACCTATATATGGCCATTGCGTTCTATGAGAGATGTTTCACTGGAAAGGGCACGACTCCGGTAGTGGTAAAACTCTATCCTCATCACAGACGCTTTAAAATGCAAGATATATAGTAGCAGATTCGGAGAACAGTAAAATACACCTACCACTTAAATAATATCATGTAAAACGTAATAAATCTGGAAAATACAAGCAATCGTGTTAAATTAAGGACTTGAACTCATATGGATTGACGATCGAGGACAATGGAATTCATGTACAACCAAGGGGAAAATTTGTACTCGACAAAGAAGTTTTCCAAATCAGTTTTGAGTTCCTAAACGAATTCAAATAAAAAGTTGTCAACTATAAAGTTTCATAACTTTACGAGATTTATAATTTTTATTTAGAAAGTTTTTTCAACCAAGGTCATTTAGAAAAATCAAATTTCAAATTTGAGAGATTTAGACCTAGTTTTGCATGATAAGATTAATTCAAATCAAAAACGTTTTATACTACAAAGGTTCATATCTTTTGGAGACTTACAAAGTTTACTTTGGTAATTTATTCATTTGACAAAGTGTTAGTAATATTGTTTGTAAATCTTATTAATCTCTCTTCTAGTTTCAGGAAACTACGAGAGGATATGAGAGATGTAGGTTCTGTGAACAATGTTACTAACGCATTGTCAAATGAAGAAATGACTAAAATAAAGTTTGTAGAGCTTGAGAAGTTATGAAACTCTATAGTTAATTTTTTTTGAACTCGTTTAGGGCCTCAAAATTTATTTGAAAAACTGCTTTGCCGAAAGTGCAAAAAAGGCACTCCCTCTTTGCCGAGTGCAATTTTTTTGACACTTGGCAAAGAGGCTCTTTGCCGGGTGCACGAAAAAGTACACTCATCAAAGATGTGGACACTTTCGGCAAAGACACAGAGATAGTGTATGGAAACTATTTATAGATTTAAGGTGCTCACACTACTACCTAATTCATTTTGCATGGCGGGCACATGCGCCCATCATGGTTTAGGGGTCACGGTTAATAGGTAACCCACAGAGGCGGGCGGGCATGCCCACCATGGTAAAGAAGTGGGGAAAGAAATGGACAAAGCCTAGAGCCCGGACCCAATCGGGCCTGCCACCCGGCGTCGCCGCCACCCGCTGGATCCGCCGCCGCGACCTCAATCCTGGCCACCCCTCCCCGGATCTGCCGCCACGTCCTAGATCTGCGGCCGCCCACCTAGATCCGCTGCCCACGACCTGGATCCGATCGCCTTGCTGGATCCGCCCGTCGCGCCACCGCCGCTGCAAGAAGGACTCCCACGCCTCACGCTGAACCACCTCGCCGGACCACCGCATGCCGTGTGGCAATGGTGGCCGAGGAGGAGATGAGCAAGGAGAAGGAGATGGAGGATCTACAAGGGAGCTAGGGTTATAGATGGATTCACACCAGATCTGAGATAAGAGGGAGAGGACTAGGGGCATACCTCCTCCTTGCGCCTGATCGACGTCGTCAGGCTCTCCACGCGGTGGGCCTACGAGCAGGCGTCCCTCACGCCACCGCCGGGTTGGGATTTGGCGGCGAGAAGAGGCGGTGTCCCGCTTGTCGCCGAGACCATGCGAGACGTCATGAGGAAGAGCGGCGTCGCGAAGGAAAGGGTAGAGCAGACTAGAGAGATGAGGGGCATTGCGGTGGGGATGGAAGAGGGGAGAGCAGAGGGAGAAGGAGCGCCGCCATGCATGGCTCCAGTGGGAGGTGTCAGACTCAGCGAAGGGAAGTGTCGAACTTGGCGCGCTGAAGGATGGAGGCGAGAGGAAGATGGATCCTGCTGACTCAGAGAGTGAATGAGAAACCCTAATGCGCTGCTTTTACATGAAGTGGGGTTATTGGGCCTAGCCTAGATGTGTTGGGCCACGTCCTTTTCTATGGTGGGCCTTTTATGTTGCCCGCCATGGTAAATCAATTTTCTATGGCTGGCACATGGAAAATAAAAAGCAACACCACTGTTGTCATTGGCATTAACCGTGGCGGGCAAAGTGTACGCCGCCACGAAAAAGTTTGCAGTGGTGTCACGCAAGAAGAATTCTGTGGTAGTGTCATCTAGTCATGTCCATTTGCGAGATGGACACGCTACCTTTTATGTATATGAGTATATATCTCCACCCTCCATCAACTTCTGTCTTCTCTATATTTTTGTATTGTAATAAAGCAAGAAACTAGGAATATTGGATGGCAATAATAGTTGAAGATACAGTGATTTTTCCACCGGAAGTTTATTTCTATCAATAAGGTAAGGATGTCAAGAGGCTCTTGAAGTTGATCTATGGACATCTATACCCTATGGGAGCCGCCGATGGTCAACAACCAATGTATTCTCAACATAATTTGGGCTATGTAAAGGTTCACCTGTGATGACATATCTGCTGATGGCATGGAGCAGACGTTCATGCACTCAGATGAGCAGAAGTTCGACTCCGGATACAAACTAGCTGTCGACGACCACTGCCGTCATAGAATCGAGCTCGATCCGTCCACCCCTCATCCCATAGCATCCACAACCTTGACTGCATCCTCGAAACACAATGTTGGCTTCAGTCGCCGCCACGAGCGTCGATGCGAAGCGGAGCGGGCGGCAGGGGGTGTCGAACCAACCTACCCAAACGGAACCAATGTCCACGATCAAACTTTTATTGCAATTATCAAACCGAACCACACTTCTCATTTACATCACACTCATCATTTACACCAAGTGTCTAACACTAGCTACAACTACAACTACATGAGTACATGACGAGGACATGAATATATGTTGTTTGCCATGTGCATAGCGGATGCAGTTTTGAGGAATGATCGAACTGATTCACTTGGATCCCGATGCAATTTTGAGGAATGATCGAACTGATTCACTTGGATGTGCGCAAGCCTTCCATGCATGTCGTAGACGTTATTGAAGTGTGATAGGTTATAGTTGATGTGACAATGGACACTCTAGTGTATTATGTCTCTATGACTTTAGTTTGCACCAACATCTCACTTGTTCCTACATGATGTTGGTACTGACTAAATGATATTCAGAAAAAAAGATGTACTAAAATGTTGGTCTCCTCTGCTAGTTCTTATGGGCATGAATGCGCTCACACACACATAAATAGGTATATATATGGCCATGTATACTTTTTGAAGTGCTATATACATTTTTACTATATATATATGTAGAAGCCACAAAAATTATGAGTGTCATGCTATACATGCTTCCTCAACATTCAATAGGCATGTTTTGATTTTGTTACATTGCCAAATGCAGCTCACCATCTGAAATCATTTACCGATGCCGCTTTTTGTAAATCAAAGGTGGAAACCCTATGATGCATATCTCTAGGAATCACTACTAACAGAGATTGGCATTTTAAGTGTCTTTCTCTATTTTTTTTTTTTTCTGAGGTGGGCATCTTAAAATGCCTATCTCTGTAATAGGTACATCAAACAACAATTTATAACTTTTCCATATGAACTTGGGTGAAGACGAACTTGAAACCAAATTTATAGGTCACAGCACAATCTTCAACTTCGTAGCTTGTAAGTTTTTGATTTGAAACTATTTTTTGAAAATATTATTCTAAGTTTGATAATTTTCAAATTTAATTTTTCAAACAACCTCAAATGTTGACATGGTCTACACCAAAATTGTTGTTCTCAAATACAATCTACAACTTTGTAGTTGAAAAGTTTTTTATTCAAAATTTAGAGTCCCAAATATATGTTCTAAGTTCATAGAGTTTAAAATGGAAAAATTATAATTTTTAAATGATGTTGAATGTTCACATAGTTAATACCAAAGTTGTGTTGGCCGATCATATCTATATTTTTTGCTGTGGATAAGTTTTTATTATCTCAAATATTTTAAATCACATGGTTTTGGGATTCTTTTTGTTAATTAATATTACAAACAATCTTCTATGGAGACACATCCTACCAAAGTTGTAGTGCTTTATAAGATTTAAACTATTTGATTTTTTTTTCATTCGAGGTTAATTACTAGCAAAAAAAATAATGAATACAGGATTACAAAATGTTGTCATAAAAAGGTTGGCTGCCAATATATAATTACAAATCAGTGTGTTGTGTAGTAGTAGAGAGGTGTAGTGACTGAGTAGTAGTCATGGGCTTGAATCCCCAAAAGATTGTTTGTTTTTTTGGATTTTATGGAAACTATTTACAGATTTAAGGTGCTCATCTAGTCATCTCGATTTGCTAGGTGGACACGCTACCTTTTTATGTATATATCCACCCTCCATCAACTTATATATTGTGTATTGCAAAGCAAGAAACTAGGCAATATTTTGAGATTAGTTGAAGATACAGTGAATTTTTCGCCGGAATTTTTTTTTTCTATCAATATGGAAAGGATGAAAACAGGCTCTTGAAGTTGATCTATGGACGTCTATATACCCTAAGACAGCCGATGGCGATGGTCAAGTCATCTCCGTCTATATGCTTAAGGTTGATAACGCATTGTGTCTATTAGATTTCTAAATATTTTGTTCTATCGCATTCTGACAAATTTTTCACGGTCCAACGATTCCTGACTTCCTGTTGTCATTTAATCTGTGTTAGTTTGCGATTGTCAGAGTGTCGATCTGTACTCTGTATGCTTATTTTTGCAGTATAAGCTGACGATCCTGATGACGATATAACAGAATGGTGACGATCCTGATGACCATATATATCAATGTTTGTATGTGCTCATCAAGATCGACGCATATAACAGAATGTGTTTGGCAGATCTAAATTTTGTGCACATCACAATCGATAATTAAGATGCTGACGACAATCTACAACTAGTACTTAATTACTGTTTTCATTTGTTCTGTGTGTGTTCATGCCATTGTCTGAAGGTGCAATCTGCAGAGTCTTCCAAGTGGAAGATACCAAAGAAATTTAGCCTAGCTAGATCTTCAACAATAAATACTTTTGCAACTCTGATCATAACAACTCAATCTCATCAGCAGCTCCCAATTAGAAATCTAGTCAAGCTATGCATTGGTTATCAGTGCTCACGCTCAAATCCAAGGGCGCAATGCAAGTTCTAACATTACTCTTGTTACTATCCTTTGGGCGGCGGCTCCGGGCGTCCGGCTACCCGCTCCACGCTCACCCATATTGACTCCCATGGCAGCTTCACCAAGGCAGAACTCATGCGCCGAGCCGCGCACAGAAGCCACCAACGGCGCCCACAATACTATCTCATTATTCCACATTGTCTACCAGCTCCCAACGCCGGCCCAGCCAGTTCCGCTCGGCCAAGCCGAGTACCGATGGAGCTCGCCATCGGTTCACCGCTGGTGCCATTCATCGCCCGTGGCCGACACGGCAGCGACCTCACCTGGACCCAATGCCAGCCCGTGCAAGCTGCGCCGCTCAAGACACACCCATCTACGACACCGCCACCTCGACAAGCTTCTCCCGGTGACATGCGCCAGCACGGCGTGCCTGCCCATCTGGAGCAGCAACTGCATGGCTACCTCACGAATGCGGTACGGTGCGCCCTACGGCGGCGGCGGCGTACTGCGCCGGCGTCTGGGCGCGGAGAGGCGCTCACGTTCGCTCCACCCCAATGCGCCCGGGCGTCTCCGTGGCGGCATCGCGTTCGACTCTTGGCGTCGACAGCGGCGGCCTCTCCTACAACTCCACCGGCACCGTCGGCTGGGGCGGGGCCTGTCCCCTCGTGGCGCAGCCAGGCGTCGGCAAGTTCTCCCTTGCCTCACCGACTTCTTCAACACCCGGCCTAGGCAGCCCGGTGTTGTTCGGCTCCCTCGCGGGCTCCGCCCGGCCGGGCGGGCGATCACTACTACAGTAAGCTTCTATAGGGGCGGCTCGTTGAATCAGGGGCAGTTTCGAAACCGCCTCTAACTCTCCGCTTCTACATTGACCATACCGTAGGGCGGTTCCCAAGCCGCCCTATCGTAGTGGTCACTAAGGGGCGGCTAATAACAAGGACCGCCCCTACTGTGGCTTTCATAGGGGCGCTCAATCTAAAACCGCCCCTAGTCAAGAAATGCGTAGGGCGGTTGGTTCTAAAACCGCCCTAAAAAGGAAATCAGGGGCGGTTTAATCTAAAAACCGCCCTAAACCGGATTTGGCGCGTAAAAAAAAAAAATTCAAAACTGAAATATATATACCCGCCTCTATAAACATCTATAATTCACAAATCTCACCATATATGTACATATTATATTTAATAAGCATCTATAATTCACAATTCTCACAATATATACATATTATATTCAATAAACATCTATAATTCACATAACTCACAAAGTATCATCTCCATTACTCAATCTTACAATAAACATTCATTATTCACATAAGTTACAAGTTCAATCTCATCTCTTAGTTCACCTCCCTATTGCTAGCCTTTCCCACTCACTAAAAAATGTTGAAGTTGTGGATTGTTCGCAACTCGAAGTACGATCAAGGTAGCAACCTTTTGGATGTATAGCATGATCTAATATGAAGTCACAAAGGCTAGCCACGAGTTCCAAGAGGTCATCATCTCGGTAAGGGTCCCCTTTTGTCCCTACAGCGTCTCGCCTACACAATTAGGAGATAATAAAAAGTTAGCCTATATATAGAAACACATAGTGAGCATATACATAGAGGGAAAGGAATGAGCATATATACCAAATCCGGGTGTCTCGTGTACGAGGCGTTACTCATCGCCATGCATACGTAATATCCACAAAGTGAACACTTCCGGGCTTTTGCTTGGCACAATCGTGGTATATAAAATTGTTAGCAAATGCATTTGAGATTATGCAAAGATGCGAGGTAGGTCATACTTACACAAGTATCTGTTTTTGTGCCATGACTCACCCTTCATTACGGCAAGATGTCTCCCATTCAACTTTTTAACATACCAACGGTATGCCCCGTTGAAATTGATATTCACAAATACAACATATTAGTATGTGACAAAAAAAGTTAGGAGGTTATATTGAAATAAGAGGATTGTCGTTATTTATACGATTTGAGAATCGCTATGAAGTCGAATAATGTGCGGGCGGAGTGTGCAAAGTGAATCCAAAACCCACGTGACGCGAGCCCAAGATCGACGCATATAGCGATCCAAAGGGTTCTTTGCATAAATTCAATCAGAGGAAAATGATAAGCACATTTTGCGTATAATATGTATTAACCAACCATTATATACGCAGATTGAACTTACCCGAAGTGGTATGGTAGCCATATAGTATGATTGTGTTCGAAATTTTTGAAAGACACGGCTAAGTATGCCGCCATGTTAATGGCCGCGTCCTTCATTGCCTTCTGCGGATTTTCTCTTTTTTCCTCCACGGTCGATCCACCCTCTAAGTACTTGCTATCCGGTTTCCATTTCCTAGGAAATGCAAAGCGTGTTTGTGCTATTTGTCGAGGATCCATGTATGCATTTTTCAGACTTGGAACCTTTTTTGCAAGGTGCGCTTGCATACTAAAAGAGATCGATTAGGTTAGTTACAACGTTATCAAAATATCGAAATCATTAAGAGAGAAAAAAGGACTTACATGCAGTAGATGTGAACTAGATTAATGTCCATTTCACCGAGGTGATACAATGTATGCATGTAAATCGAAAGTGAAGGCAATCTCACCACCAGGTCCACCGAGAAGGTTATCGGGGTAGTGGAGTGTTATCTCGGTTATGTCTGTCCCTCTCGGATACCAACAAGTACCAATCATGAAACTTTTTTCATTCCCGCGGCATCTTACGCATGACATCGTTTGGTAGGAATATCTTGCCTCTTTCATATTTTTCAGGCGGGTTCCTTGACCATCGATTCTTCCAACATCGGGATACTTTTTGGCCGGAAAGTGATTGGTGATTGAAGGGTCAGAAGTCCGTCCCGCTACTTCTTTGACTTGGTTCTATGGCTTGGGCGATCATGGGCGAACCACACGGACACCAACGAGGGCGTCCTTCATGGCCACAAAGACGGGCCTGCAATGGATTGGATACTTTTTCCTAAGCTCCGACTCCTCCCAAAAATCCTCGATGCCATAACTTGTTCGGCAACGAAATTTTGGCGGAATTTGCATGTCGGAATTTCTTTGCTTCTCTTTACCCGAGGTTCTTTCGGGAGGCACCTCTTTTTTTTCGAAGGCACCTCCGTTTCAAGCTGGAGTTTCTTTTGAAGGCACGCTTCGTAGTGGGACGTGGAGAGGAGTGTGGCATCTCGGGCATTTGTCGGTCACGAGGAGGGGAGTGTGGCATCTCGGGCATTTCTTCGTCACGTGTTGGTGAAAGTATCTCCCCTCCTCGATAACTCCTTCTAGCCGTGGAATATTGGGTGGGAGGGCGAAGAACCGGTTATACGATGTCTCGTTTGTGCCGGAGGATGAACTGCCGAATGCATTGCCCGAAGTTTGGACACTCCCTCGAGTCGGGTGGTCAAGGTCATAATCCATGTAATGGGGCTCCACGCTATGCACCTTGACCCTAGTGTAGGCGGGCGGGATAGGCCTACCGTGCCACCGCCCCGAGGGGGGATGTGCCCACCCGTTGCGGCAACCTTGACAACTTGAGCCCTTCCGGCGAGAACCACACATTGGCAACTAGTTGGTTCCCGTATGCGATCGGCGGTTGTGCTGCGGTGGAACCTTTGGCTGCTAGGAACTTCCAGGAGGGCTCCCGAACAAGCTGCGGGTTGGGCGGCGGGTTAGCGGCCGGGCCTCTTTCCTCGAGCGCCTTCGCTACCATAGCCATGGCTGTGCTTTCAAGTTCGGCCTTTCGGTCTCTACCATGCTTCTTGTATGTGTGCTGGTCCTCTTCAAAGCCATGTCTCGAGGTTGTTCTTTTCCCTATGCCCCTGGTGCGCCCAGGGTGCTCGCCGTTCCCAAAGCAAGTTGCCAGCTCTTCTTCCTCTCTGGAAGGTTTGAATGAGCCCTTCTCCTTTCCTTGACCGTATTCCAATATCTTTGATACTACCTCTTGAGTCTCGATTTGTCAAACTTAAGGGAAGAACCGGACGATGCGGTGCTCTGGCATGTATCCAATTCCTTGATCAGTATCCCCAAATTCCGCACAGGAATCCATTTGCTTTCGCCTCTTCGTCCCTCTTCAGGAAAGTCTTTTTCACGCAAAGTATCCACAGGAACCTAAATGGGTAGGGTGTATGTTCTTCTTTGCTAGCTCGCTATTCGCACTGCGCGCCTATGCTTCCGCCGTAGTCTTTTGAGCCACTAGGTCGTCCCATTGACTCGAAGTTATGTTCCCATACTTGTGAAAGCGGTGTCGTGCCTGGTGTTGGATATATTTGGTGTTGAGCTCACACCTCCAACGTCGGAATATCTCCCCATTGTCCTAAAGGCTTGACGTTTCACGGCCGCCTCGGTACCAGATGGAAACTTGAAATTGACTAACAGCTTGTTCCATAGGCCTCTCTTTGTCTCGTCCCGGTATTTGGCCATGATGGGATAGCCGGGTTCAAGCGATCTCTAACAAGGGCGCCCATCGAATTACGGAATCTTGCCCTCATCTTCTCAAACTACGGATGTCCCTCCGGACCGACCTCCGTGATCACATAGACCACGTTCTTGTCGGGATCTTCGGGTTTGGTTTTCTTATCCCTCCTCGTTTTCTCTTTGGCGCCGAGGTTGTGGTCGTGTCACGGGGTTCGGGAGCAGAGTTGGTATTGTTCACCTTTGTGGCACGTGCCTCTTCTCTTTGTTGCTTTCCAGTGCCTTCAACGAAACGTCGCGGACGCCGACGTCGTCGTTTTGGAGGAGATTCATCATGGACCTATGTACACGGGAGGCCAAAGTGTTAATGGTAGTGACATGATAAAAGCATTAGCAAAAATTGATTACTAAGGCTTTGTGTCTCTACCTCGTTCTCCTCGTTCAGCGGGTCAAAGTCTTTGTCCAGTCGCCCCTCGGTGGGCCTATGCCCGGGTTCACGTGGGGAAAGGATCCTCGGGACTTACATATCCCTCCTTAGAAACGCCGTCATCGGAGGTGTCATCATCCTCTCCTTCTCTTCCCCGCTTCTTCATCCGCGAACGGATCAATATCTTTCATCCCGGCTATACTCTTGTCTACCCCGTGGAACTCGTCGAAAGTCATGCCATGAGGCTCTCCCTCTTCAATGGGTTTCCCGTGCTCAAGGCTACTGGGTGCACCGTCTCTTGTCGGGGACATTTTCTGATTTAGTCTAGTACAAAAAAAAGATTTGGCGTTAAATATGCCAGTAGGGTCCTAGTTTCATGAAGGAATAAAGTGATAAGTAGTGGTTTGCTCTCAAATTAGCGGGTTCACTATCATGTAGTCTCGGTTTACCCTTTTGTATCATCGAGCAAAAAACTAGTAGAAAAATTAGAGGCCTCGGATAGATGTCAATCATCATTTGATCATGAACTTGGAGCATAAGGGCATCGAGAATAAGGTAATGGAGGTAATGTAGGGCGGGTAGCAATGATGGACGAGTTCCTCACAAGTTCAAGATCATCGGGTTAGATTATTTATGGAATGTGACAATTTCATCATCGGCCAAAGGAGGAGAGGAGGACAAACACAAAAAGGGTTCTCATATAAAAACAAGGTGAGCACATAGAAGTACGGTGAGCATATAAAAACCCAAATTATGCCTTGCGCGAACCAACCCAAATTACGCCATCGGTGCTGCGAAATTTTTCACAGCAAGACCGTCGGCTTAGGCTGCTGCCATCATTTCTTTGCCATCATGATGGCAAAAGATAGGGAGGAGGCCAAGAGAGAAGGTGAGAGAAGAGTGGGAGGGAAGAGGAGGTAGAGGAGGCCATAGAGGGAGAGGGAGAAAGAGAGCTTCATAACTGCCGCCATGATGATGGCAAAGATATAGATAGGAGGCCAAGAGAGAAGGTGAGAGAAGAGTGGAGGGGAAGAGAATCTAGAGGAGGCCATAGAGTTAGAGGGGGAGAGAGAGAGAGAGAGAGAGAGAGAGAGAGAGAGATTCTCCATACCTAGCTCTTTGCGCATATAGAGAGAGGAGGCCAAGAGAGTAGGTGAGCCGAAGAGTGAGAGGGAAGAGAATCTAGAGGAGGCCATAGAGGGAGAGAGAGAGAGCTTCGCTTAGCCGGCTTGCGGCATAGATAGTCTGCCATGATGATGGCAGCATAGAGGAGGCCAAGAGAGAAGGTGGGAGAAGAGTGGGAGGGAAGAGAAGCATAGGTAGTGGCTGTAGCATCATAGTTGCTGCCATGGCACCATACATGAGCACAATATAATGATAGTGAGCATATAAAAACATGAGCACAATATAATGCCAAATAGAGTAGTTATGAAGACAATTAGATTAGTTGTGTACAAAGTTGACTCAGATTTGCCCCTTTCATATTTCATCAATTCTAAACTGGTTGCTTCTAGAAGCCATCCAAGTTTAGAATGTTACAACTATAGAGGGCCCGAAAATCATCATAGTCATTTGCCTCAGCTTAAAAGGGTCAGCATCATTGCCTATGTCATTTGCCTCAGCAATTAGTTTTACAAGTATATAAAAAGATCATCATTGCATATGCCACTACCTCAGCACTAAGTTTTACAAGTGTATAAAAAGATCATTACTTCATATGCCAAGTATTGCTCAGTTCAAATTAGGACAAGATGGACAAGTAGTAAGATGGATTGAAGACAAACAACTCCAAATTAGTAAGATGGACAACTAGTAAGAGAGATTAAAGATAAACAGCCCCAAATTAATAAGATGGACAAGTAGTAAGAGAGATTAAAGACAAACAGCTCCAAATTAGTAAGATGGACAACTAGTATAAGAGATTAAAGACAAACAGCCCCAAATTAGTAAGATGGACAACTAGTACAAGAGATTAAAGACAAACAGCCCCAAATTAGTAAGATGGACAAGTAGTACAAGAGATTAAAGACAAACAGCCCTAAATTAATAAGATGGAATAAGAGAGATTAAAGACAAACAGCTCCCAATTAGTAAGATGGACAAGTAGTAAGAGAGATTAAAGACAAACAGCCCCAAATTAGTAAGATGGACAACTAGTACAAGAGATTAAAGACAAACAGCCCCAAATTAATAAGATGGACAAGTAGTAAGAGAGATTAAAGACAAACAACTCCAAATTAGTAATATGGACAAGTAGTAAGAGAGATTAAAGACAAACAGCCCCAAATAAATGTGACCCAAATATCAAGTTAACCTAATGAATGTTGACATTTTTATATTATGTAATTAGTCAAACATGAACTTGTGAGGAATGTTAGCTAGCTAATAACAGCATAGGAAACATATGTGGAGCTGAAATGAGAAGAACTCTTGTCCCAATTTGGCATAATAACAAACAGATCAAGGCAACAGACCAAGGCAAGATGAAAAATATTTTGTGGCCAACAGACCAAGGCAACAGACAGATCAAGGCTAATCACAGTTATCCCACAGCATAGGAAAACATTTGGCAACATAGGAAAACATTTGGCAACATAGGAAAATAGTAGCATAAAACGAGGAATGTTAGCTAGCTAATCACGAGTTATCCCACAGACCAATGGAAACATTTGTGGCCAACAAACCAAGGCAAGATGAAAAAATTTAGCATCGGAGGCATCACACTATTACGGCAACATTACTAAGCGGAGATTATAGGCATCACACGATTAAAAATAGCATCACGGGTAGTGGCGGTAGCTCAATAAATTTGGCATCACGGTTATCCCATATTGATGAAAAATAGCATCTTGGTTGAAAAAATAGCATCACGGGTAGTGCAGTAGCTCAATAAATTTGGCATCCACGGTTATCCCATATTGATGAAAAATAGCATCGGTTGAAAAAAATAGCATCATAGGCGGTGCCAAGAGCTAAAAATAATGCATCGGGCGGCAACATCCACGAGGCATCATCCCGGGCAAGCATCACGGGCATCGATCCCAACTCACCTGCTCAGCAGCCAGGAAGAAGCTTCTCACCAGCGTTGAAGAAGACAAGGTGCTCACTAGCCGGAAGAAGTTGCTCAGCGGCCCGGGGAAGAAGCTGCTCACCCGGCACCACCGGTTCACCGGCGGCGTAGGCACCGCCCGGCGGCGAGTTCAGGCACACCACCAGCACCACCCAGTTCAGCGCGCAAGCACCGCGGCGGCACGGCGGCTCACCTGGGCGGTTCCTCCGCAAGAGCAAGTGTCGGATGTAGGCGGGGATGGGGAGGCGGCGCGTGCGTCCTCGGGCGATGATGCGCCCTCGCGGATCCGGCGGCGGCGGCCTCGAGAGTCCGGTGGCGGTGCCTCTCGCGCGGATCGGCGGTGGGCCCTCAAGAGCCGGCGGGCGACGGGGGGAGGATGGGAGATGGGGACGGGGAGACCGGGTGGCGGCGGTGACGGGGGCCGAGGCAGGACGAGGCCGGCGCGGGGACGGGGGGGGCGTGGCGCGGTGGCTAGGGTTTCGGAGGCGGCAGCGCGGCGGCAATCGGCGTCACGGGGGGAGGATTAGGGCGGGAGGAGAGGGGGGATGTGGCGGCGGGATGGCGCAGTACCGGAGGGAGGGGGGGGAGAGGGGAGGAGAGGGATGTGGCCGGCGGCGGGCCGGGGAGAGGATGTGGCGGCGGCGGCGGGAAAAATTACAGCGGCTGGCGGGCGTCGAAGGAGAATGGCGCCCGGGACTTAGAAATTTCGAGACCGAAATCGCCTCGGGTATATATGAGGGGCACCTCTATGGCGACTCTTGATCCGGTAGCCCCTATAGTGAGAACCCCTCATTAGGGGCTATTTGGATCGAACCGCCCCTATAGTCCATGTTACAATTTACAAAAAAATATGTAAGGCATATTATCGACAAATAAAAAATAAAAATATAGTTATAAATAAATAAAACATAAATATAAAATTTCTTATCTTACAAAACCCATGGATTTGACAAATTTTGACATATTTGGATTTGAATTTCAAAATATTTCAAAGACAAACATAAATATTTCAATTTTCCTTTGTGAAGCACGTCTGCTCCGCCTAACTCGAAACTTCCTTAAATTTTTTTTGTGGTCACTTACACCCAAAATATGGCCCCACGCGCAAAATCCTAGGTTTTTTAGAGATTTTTGGATTTTTTGTATTTTTTACGCGACAGCGTGGGACCAAATATGGTGATTTACACTTTGAAAACAAAATAATCCCGCGACCGTCCTCCACAAGTTGTGCCTCCTAGGGCACAAAGGGACCTATCGGCAAAGTTTGGCACCGTTTGGTCTTTTCGGGGGTGGTCGTAGTTCAACACACATTTAGAGGGAGAATTCGCGGTAATTCAAATAATTAGAGAAAAGTACCAAACAATTACAGAAAATTCTCAAACTTGGCGGTGCCTTCACACATGCCATGTAGACGCCTCAGAAAAAGTTTGAGGCCGATAGCCTTACCAAAGCGCACCGCCACACAACCATGCGAAACCTAAGTGTTAGGAGAGGCTTCGTGAGAGAGGTTGAGTATACCCTCACGTCTGCTCCGCCTAACTTGAAACTTCCTCAAATTTTTTGTGGTCACTTACACCCAAAATATGGCCACACGCAAAATCCTAGGTTTTTTAGCCATTTTTGGAAAAATGTATTTTTTACGGCGACGTGCGACAAATATGGTGATTTACACTTTGAAAACAAAATAATCCCGCGACCTTCCTCCACAAGTTGTGCCTCCTAGGGCACAAGGGACCTATCGGCTAAGTTTGGCACCGTTTTCGGTCTTTTAAGGGTGTGGTCGTAGTTCAACACACACATTTCAGGGAGAATTCGGGGTGCGGTAATTCAAATAATTAGAGAAAAGTATGAAACAATTACAGAAAATTCTCAAACTTGGCGGTGCCTTTACACATGCCATGTAGACGCCTCAGAAAAAAGTTTGAGGCCGATAGCACTCGCGCAAACGGCACACACAACCATGTGAAACCTAAGTGTCGGGAGAGGCTTTTTGAGAGGTTGAGTATGCCCTTTGTGAAGCAAATGCTCCGCCTAACTCGAAACTTCCCCAAATTTTTTTTTTTTGTGGTCACTTACACCCAAAATATGGCCCCACGCGAAAATCCTAGGTTTTTAGCCATTTTGGATTTCTTGTATTTTTTACGCGACGCAGCGTGCGACCAAATATGGTGATTTACACTTTGAAAACAAAATAATCCCGCACCGTCCTCCACAAGTTGTGCCTCCTAGGGCACAAAGGGACCTATCGGCTAAGTTTGGCACCGTTTTGGTCTTTTACGGGGGTGGTCGTAGTTCAACACACACATTTAAGGAGAATTCACGCGGTAATTCAAATAATTAGAGAAAAGTACCAAACAATTATAGAAAATTCTCAAACTTGGTGGTGCCTTCACACATGCCATGTAGACGCCTCGTCAAAAAGTTTGAGGCCGATAGCATACCGCAAAGCGCACCGGCCACACAACCATGTGAAACCTAAGTGTCGGGAGAGGCTTGTGAGAGGTTGAGTTTCCCCTTTGTGAAGCACGTCTCGCTCCGCCTAACTCGAAACTTCCCCAAATTTTTTTTTGTGGTCACTTACACCCAAAAATATGGCCCCCACGCAAAATCCTAGGTTTTTAGCCATTTTGGATTTCTTGTATTTTTACGCGACGCGTGCGACCAAATATGGTGATTTACACTTTGAAAACAAAATAATCCCGCGAGACCGTCCTCCACAAGTTGTTCCTCCTAGGGCACAAAGGGACCTATCGGCTAAGTTTGGCACCGTTTCGGGTCTTTTTTCTGGGGTGGTCGTAGTTCAACACACATTTACCGGGAGAATTGTAGCGGTAATTCAAATAATTAGAGAAAAGTACCAAACAATTCTGAGAAAATTCTCAAACTTGGCGGTGCCTTCACACATGCCATGTAGGCGCCTCTCGAGAAAAAGTTTGAGGCCGATAGCACCTTTGCAAAGCGCCGCACCGGCCACACAACCATGTGAAACCTAAGTGTCGGGAGAGGCTTCGTGAGAGGTTGAGTATGCCCTTTGGAAGCACGCTCGCTCCGCCCTAACTTCGAAACTTCCCCAAATTTTTTTGTGGTCACTTACACCCAAAATATGACCCCACACATACATAAATGTAGTCTCACAATGGTCACTTACACATACATAAAGGTAGTCTCACACATACATTTAGGTAGTCTCACACATACATAAATGTAGTCTCACTCATACATCGATACATTTTGAAACACACACATATAACAAATAGCTAACTCCGGTGACCTCTTTCCCCTTGACTCCTTTTTCGCTCCCATGGCAATATGTCTTTGGGTAACTTCTTCTCAACGACTGGATCTTGTTTGGAAAGTCACGTGAATAAGCGTATTTCAAACAAAACCATTGTGCTCGTCAACGTCAACATCGGCGGATGCCATCAACTCCGATAATGCGTTGTTTTTCGGGGACAACGACATGCTTGATTTTCATCCTCTTTGGCTTGTCGGGGATCGATCGGGTAGGGTAAATAGAAAACTTGTGCTACATCTGAGCGGCGACCCATGGGTCCGTTGGTGGCCTAAATCACCCGAGGTCAGCGACCATCAACCCGATCTCGTTCAGTTAGGTGTTGTTTCATCCAGCGACATTTGAACCTCCGGGCACTGCACTTCCATTCCATAGTCAATTTCCCATATTTCTTCAATGATGCCAAAGTATGTGATCGTTCGGTTTTTTGTCATTGATAGCTTCTACTCGAACCCATTTGTTTTGATTCACACATTTACTATCCTTCACATGGGTATAGAATGTGTACCCATTAATGTCGTATGCTTGCCGCGTGGTGACTTGTCTCGATGGCCCTAATGCTAACCTCTTCTTGGTAATATCATCCCTGGTTTCCCCAGGGCCGGTATGTTTTGGTCCTTCAACCATGAAGTTAATTGTTCCCCTGTCTTTGTTTCGTGACCCGGTCATCCGGCGGCCATTCCTGCTCTGAATGAGAGCCAAGTGGAAATCAGCGTGACGGTCGCATAAGCGCTGAACTCTTACACACACCTGTAATGTCGCTGACTCACTTTTTTGTATTCTTGGTCAACAAATACTTTCCTCCCCCGATGCCTTTCCCGGCTATCCTACCCGTATGGCGTGAATCCGTTTACCAATCCCTCTCGTACTTTTAGCCACTCTTGGCAAAGACTTTCGGCGACTTCTTTAGTGTGTAACCCTCAATCATGGAGCCTTCTCGGATATGCTCGATTATGCACGAATCGAGTTAGAATCGACATGCATCGCTCAATGCACCACATTTCATGCAAGTAGCAAAGGGCCCGGTGCCTCTATCGATGAACCATGTGAAGCATGAGATGTGGCAATATATCGAAATAGCGGGGAGGCATACATATCTCTAGGCTGGTTTTGGGTCTCCACCGCGAAATCATGTAGTTCGGCAAGCTCTTTCCGTCAATCGACTTACGGGATATCTTCGAAAAGAAGTAGCACATGCAGTGATGGCCATTTTCAAGAATTCCCGGCTTTATAACCCCTGATTACAATAGGTAGGAACACCGTCGGCATTACATGACAATCATGAGCCTTGCGGTGTGTTATTGGCGGGTCCTTCATGGACACTAGCTTCTTGATGTTCGCTGAAAACCCAAATCGGAACTTTGATCGCCTTTAGGTAGCGCATATAGCCCTTCTCTCTTCTAGGGTCAAGTTGAAGCTAGCCGTGGGGGGTGTGTATTTTCCATTCTTCGAAGTACGGGGGTGAAGCTCGGGCTTCACATTTAGTCGCACCATGTCTTTTCGTGAATTTAGACCATCCTTGAATTATTCGGGTCCATCAACGAGACCCATGGTGCTTTGAAAGACATTTTTTCTTCACGTGCATAGAATCAATTGCATGGGGAACCGCGAACTCTGGCCAATATTCAAGATGCGAAGAAGATGGATTGTTTCTTGAAAGATGCGCCTTCGACCGAGGGAGGTGTGCCGATCTGTTCGTCCCATCTAGATTCTTCTTTCCGTAGGCAATGTGCAAGTTTTTGACCATTACGTACACATATTGTCCATCTTGGCGTCTCTCGGAGGGTCTTCAATCTCTGGTGTTGTTGAACCGGTGTTTGTATTTCACGCCGGTACTTGTGATTTGTCTTTAAGTGGCGTCGATTGCCCAAGTAAACCACCTTTTTGGATGCATTTAGATACACCCATATAGTACCATCCAAGCGAGACCACGCATCCGGTCTTCCCTTTGATACGTCGGACAAAGCAAACATCATGGGATAGTCGTTGATAGAAACAATGATTATGGCTCGACATAAGAACTCCTCCTTCGGAGCGCATCATACATCGGCACCCCTTCCTTAAATAGTTTATAGAATTCTTGCAACACGGGCTCAATAAACACGTCAATGTCAATGCACTGGTTGTTTTCGGACCTAAGATGAAACAGTAGGGAAAAGGTACTTTTCGCGGTGGCACAACCCGTTGGGATGTTGTACATTGTCAAGATCACTGGCCAAGTGCTATGGTCGGTCATCCTCTCATTGAAGGGATTCACTCCATCGGTGCTTAACCCAAACCGTACATTCCTTGGGTCTTGGCGAAGTCTTTGTGATTATTATCAAAGTTTTGCCCTTTGAGTACCATCGGTAGGGTGTGCAATCTTATCATCATCTATCTTGCGCTCGTCTTGCCACCACGTCATCAATGCGGCTTCTTTGGGGTTTAGGAAGATTCGCCTCAAGCGATTCGGTCCTTTGGCGGTACCACATTACCAAGGCTGAAGAACTCTTCTGCTTCCGGATCAATTCCTAACTGGTGTCCTTTTCGAGATTAGAATCCTGTACCGGCTTTTTCCCACCCTTCTTCCTCTTGTTTCCAATGGAGGTCTCGTCCCGTTGTATAGTATTCATTGTTCTTGTACCGACTAGCGCCGCACCTAGGACATTTATCCAGCCCCTTGAGCGTGTCACCACGAAAAAAGGATACAATGGTTCGGGCATGCATGGATCTTTTCAACACTCATTGTCAATGGACTTATAACCTTTTTTTGCTTGGTAGGTATTCACTGTGCGAGTTTGGTTGTGGCGGCAACCATGACAAGAGTCACAACAGATCATTGAAACTACAGTCCGACCAACCGTACTTAGCCTTCAAGATCAACGGCTCAAGCACAAAGCGTAGTAGCGTCCGATTGTGTCGGACAACCTTTTTCAACACCATACCACAGTTTCCTTCGATGCTGCTCTCACTCTCTCGTAGGTTCTCTATACCTTTCACGTTGTTCATAATATTTCTGGTCCAAGGGCATTAAGCATGTCGTCAAATAATCATCGTCATCTTCATCCCCTTCACGTGCTTTCACGACATCATCGGCAACATCACCTTTGCCCGTACCATCAGCGACATTTGTGTCCATACCATGCCAACCATCATCATCGGCGTAGTTGACTATCATGCTCGGGGTTCATTTTATTTTGAAGCTTATCTACACTTTGAGAGAAGCGCTCTAGGGTTTCGGGGTCATCTCCTAGATTTTCGAAGTCGATGTCTTCACCAACATAATTTTCACCGTGATGAGTCGGTACCGTATGTAATCTGCAACAAATCCTCGTGTAATCAAATGTTGTGCGATGTTCTTCACATTTCTATATGCTATCTCGTTCTTGCAATCACGGCACGGACATATTATGATATCCTCTTTCAATGTCTTCGCATGATTCTCGGTGGCTTCAATAAATTTATCCACCTCGTCACGAAAACCTTCCTTCCACCTTAACGTGCCATACATCCGGTCATTCTGTACTCCATCCTTTAATACAACAAAGAAAAAAAAACATCAAATGTGTAGTTAGTCATATATATGAGTACATATGCATGGCAAACCCTAAATGGTTAAAATTAATAAATGCAGTAATATCAAAGTTGTAGCACACACTAAAAGCTTATCATTTTAGAAATTTTTTAAAAAAATTACGCATTTGCACATCATATGAGAGAGAAAAACTTGTTACAAATTTAAACTAAAATTAAAAAAAAAAACACATGTTCATCAACCATGAACACATGAAACCCTACCTATTTTATTACTCCACTAAAATCACATGTAAGAGCCACTAAAAAATAGGTCTAATTCAATACTCTTACTAATCTCCACTACCACTTCCAATCCTAAGCTCTACTTTGCTCCATATAAAGCTCAAGCACCATAGAAAGTGAGAGGAAAGCTAAATTTAAATTACTCCACAACTAACCATAAAAAATCGAATTAAGTGGTAGGATTAGCATTTTTCTTACCTTTTTGAGCCTCCCCACCAAAGGATTTGAGTTGAAAACCTCCCCTAGTAGAGCAATTTTTGGGAGGAGCCCAAGGCCTCCCAACCTTTTTCGAGTTTGAGTGGGTGACCC